>JABMCL010000106.1:700000-745000 GCA_018857735.1 Alviniconcha marisindica
TTTATTGTGTGGACATGATTATACAGCCATACATATACTAGTATATGATTATGCGCTTTTGACGCTCTTAGGCCGTCGTACTAAACCAGTCTCAACTGGTAGAGGCGGAGGGTAGAATTTCACGAGAAGGCTGTTCTCTCCGTGACTGCATTCCATTCATATCTCGTGTTCTGCGTTCCGACACAAATGTATGCCTGTCGGTTCAGAGGAGAAATAGGTCAAACACATGCATGGTATTTCGTTCAGTTTTTTGTTTGTCAGTTTATTAGCTTCAATAAAACATATCATACAGTTTAGTCCTCGCGTCACAGTGGCCGCCTAGCACAAAGGCGCAGTGAAAACTGCATAACCATCGCTCTCACTGCAGACCAAATTTAGTGATCATCTGAAGGCATCGTTCGTTCGGACATGTCAGTTCTGTCAGCTGAGCAAGCCAACCACGTCGGCAACGCCCCTCTTGGTTACTTCGGTAAAATCCGGACAGCGATCGTTGTTCCCGAATAGCATTCGGTCTCCCCGAAAATCTCCGATCTCGTGTCAACAAAAATCCGATTGGCCGGCGATGATGTCAGCAGAGTGCCTGACGGTGTGCTACGTCAAACAGAAATTACAAACAAACAAGATGGCAGACATAGAAGGGGAGAGCTCGCAAGTGCTCAGAGTTTCCTGTGCTGACAAAGAAAATTTGGTCAGCTATGAGCCATGTCAGAAAAAGGCAAAATTGTCGGATCCTTCGTGCGACTACTCAAACAGATTGGAAGATCGGCTCAACGGGATTCTCTGCTGTGCAGTGTGCTTAGATCTCCCACACACTTGCTATCAGGTAGGCTAAATGGCAGTTCTCGTCTGGTCCAGTTTGACCTTTTGCTCTGCACCGAGCACGATTCTCCTCGTATTGTGTTCGTTTGCTTTAGTTTTGTTCGATGTGCATTTTTCTTTTCATTTGGAATTGTTCCGTATACATTTTCTTTTGGAATCTTCTGTGTTTTATCACCACGGAGGCTTTACTTTTGTTTGACAGCCGACGGGATGTAAAATAAATGTCAAAGGCTACCATCCCCTCGATCCCTACTCTCCAGACTGAACTATGCGCAGTAGTGAGTACGGAGGCCATTAACATATGGACAACAGGACTAATGAAAGCCGCGTTAATTATTCATTGACGTGCATGTGGTGCATTGCGTGTGGTTTTAACACTGATGCACGGGCAAGATGTCGGCCCTAGCTTTTAAGCTAATGACTTGTGGAGGTGACAACTGTTGTACATTGGCACGAGACAAAGGAGTGGCATGCAGTTCGACAACTCTGGCTCAGTTGAAAAACAACTTCCACCAAATTTAGCCTCTGCAAATGCAGTACAGAGCTAGTCGTGCAGTCAGCAGTGATCGGGAACGCCAAGTGTTGTTTGTTTGCCTGTGTAAAAATGTTGGGAGAACAATGTACGCTTGGTAACCTTGACCACCAGATCACTGGAACTACGATATAGGTATAAGCTTAAGTTGCATGATTAGAACCAGCTGATGTTTATAGTCAATCCCTACCTGGTGGCCAAAAGTGAAAGTTCTTTCAAGACTTGACTAGCAAAGCAGAGATGAGGGCTGTGCCTCAGTATGTGTTCATTTGAGAACAACTGGCAAAGCAGAAATTAAAGGTCTTGCAGCATAAGCATTCATTTGAGAACAACTGGCAAAGCAGAGATTAAAGGTCTTGCAGCATAAGTATTCATTTGAGAACAACTGGCAAAGCAGAGATTAAAGGTCTTGCAGCATAAGCATTCATTTGAGAACAACTGGCAAAGCAGAGATTAAAGGTCATGCAGCAGGTTAAAGGTCATGCAGGATAAATGTTCATTTGAGACAACTAGCAAAGCAGAAATTAAAGGTCATGCAGCATAAACGTTCGTTTGAGACAACTGGCAAAGCAGAGGTTAAAGGTCATGCAGGATAAGTGTTCATTTGAAACAACTGGCAGAGCAGAGATTAAAGGTGATGCAGCATAAGTGTTCATTTGAGACAACTGGCAAAGCAGAGGTTAAAGGTCATGCAGGATAAATGTTCATTTGAGACAACTGGCAGAGCAGAGATTAAAGGTGATGCAGCATAAGTGTTCATTTGAGACAACTGGCAAAGCAGAGATCAAAGGTGATGCAGGATAAATGTTCATTTCAGGTGACTGGCAAAGCAGAGATTAAAGGTGATGCAACATAACAGCACTTTATTGATGCTGCAGTTCCTTGAATAATACTTTGTTGATAGGACGCATTGTTGAATGACACTTTGTCAACATGACATACAGTCTGAACACATAAAAGGTTAAAAAGAACACTATTTATTCAGACTTATTTTGTCTTAATAAGTAGCGTCATTAGGACAAAATACAGAATGCATGTTCCATTTTGTCCTAATAAACAGCGTTCTTTTCAACCTTTTTTGTGTTTGGATCTTGCTTTAGAATGCAGGCACTGTAGCAGTCATTCTGGTTTCAGATTTTTTTGACATTGTATAGTCAAATGCCCTCTCTTGTTCCGTGCAATGATACTGCAAATGAGAACAATGATACACCTTAAAAGTTGTACTGCTTGCTACTGAGTTTTTATCACTTTCATTTTTATTGCAATTTAGGGAGAGCCAGACTGGATTTTCTTTTGTATTGGCTAAGACACAAAGAGAGCCGAACTTACAAAAAAAGATGTGGTCAGTGTGTCTGAGGGCTGGTGGCTGTGGTCAGTCATAAGTTGATCTTTGGACAATTGTGTGTGTGTGTGTGCATGTGTGTGAGTGTGTGTGTGTTTTAATCAGGAACGGTCAGTGTGTGTATGTCAGGTATTAGAGTGCAGCAGCTGCACTGAGGAACGGGCATCACAATAATGTGCCAGTATTACTGTTCTTTGGAAACAGCTCGGTGACAGCTAAATGTCAGTTTGACAAAATGTCACGTAGACAAAATGACGCAATGTGCCAAAAGTTCAGTGAAATGTTACATGATGAAAGGTTGATCACCGTGCATGAGCGTTTATCAGAGGCGGCAAAAAACAAAATTAAAGATGAGTCAGCAGAAGTGTTCACTGGAGATGACTGCCAAAGCCAAGATTAAAGGTGACACAGCATAAGTGTTCATTTAAAATGATTGACAAAGCCAAGATTAAGAGTTGTACAGCGTAAATGTCCATTTGAGATAACTAGCAAAGCCAAGATTAAAGGATGATACAGTATATGGCAAACCCAAGATTGAAAGTGATACAGCATATGGCAAAGCCAAGATGGAAGGTTATATAGCATATATGGCAAAGCCAAGATTAAAGGTGACACAACAGAAGAAAGAAAATCTGAAACAGAATGACTGCAAACGTTCTAAAACAAGATCCAAACACAAAAAGGTTCAAACGAACGCTTATTTATTTTGACATGGACACACAGTATACAATCTGACACAGCAGAATGTTCATTTGAGGTGACTGGCAAAACCAAGAGTAAGGGTGATACAGCACAAATGATCATTTGAGATGACTGACAAAGTCAAACTTAAAGGTGACCCAGCATAAGTGTTCACTGGAGATTTAGGTCTATTCACCTATCCACAGACATTATTGTTGTCTGTTGTATTATTGTATCTGTTGTTCTAGCATTCCCCAGGCAAACAGTCTGGGGGTCACCCAGTATATTATAAAAATATATCAGCTGTTGTACATTATGAATCATGCTACCACTCAGTAAGTTGTTACACAGTGTTCATTTGCACATTTTATGCAAACGTTTCATGTTTGTGTGTGTGTGTGTGGCTCATAAAGTTAGTTAACCTTCAGGAAGTATTGTTTAAAAAAAGGTCAGTGCAGGATATTAATGTCTGATTCAGACTGATAAACTGCCACTGTTCCACAGTGTATGCGGCAGACAGCATAGACACCAGTGTACACTGTAGGTGTTTCCTTCTTTGTTTCCAGTGCGGCAATGGACACCTCATGTGTGCAGCCTGTTTCAATCATTTGCTGGCTGATGCACGCATCCGAGATGAGACAGCCACTTGCCCGAACTGTCGCTGTGAAATCAACAAAAACAACTGCGTCCGCAACTTGGCTGTGGAAAAAGCTGCCTCGGAGATGCCGGCTGAGTGTCACCTGTGCAGCCAGCGCCTCCCCCGCCACCAGCTCAGCAACCACCAGCGGCACTTGTGCCCAGAGAGGTAAGAGCAGCGATGGCCCAGGCACCTTCTGACTTCAATTGCCGGTCAACGCTCGCCACTTCCTCACGCGTGTTGGATTTTCTCAGTAACCCGCCTGGATCTTTTTTCAGATCGGGTGAAGCATTGCTGGGGGTGTTGCTCGCTGACACACCCTCACAATGCTGACCGGGCCTCCCCTCCCTCCCAGTGCGGAGGGAAAGAAGCGTGCAGGCTCGATGCTCGCAGGCAAGTTCGCCAGGCATGCACGCGCCCGCATTCACCTCCGGCGTCGAATCATTAGCTTCCCCCATGTGCTAAGTAAGGTGGTAGGGCGGCGCTCAGGGGGTGCAATGTGGGTGCCTGCATCTTGACGGCTTGTGTGCGCCAGCATGGCTGCAGCCGCTCTCCTCGAAGGCTGTAAACAAACAGGTTCCAGAAGGAGAAGCCGGAGAGAAGACTGCTGCCAAGGTGGACCTTTGTGCTCGGCCGACCCGCCTGTGTCCAGACCCTGTGTGCAACACGCCGCCCCTCGGGTGACCCTCTTGCCCCACTGATAACTTCTCCCATGACACCATTGCACATCTTTATGTTTTCTCTCTGTCGTCGGACAGGAGAGGCACCGGTCTTGTTGACAGGGCTTGCCGCTCATCCAGCCACTTGAAATCCTAACATGGCGGAACGAGAAGAAATTCTACAGACCAGCGATATCTAAGAAGCAGCACTGAAAGAATAGTTGTGTAAGTGGGCAAGTATCTTGTGTCTTTAACGATGCGCATGTATTGACATGTCTTTGTTACTTCAGAGCAAGTTTTCTGCCTGTCTTCTTCTATCTGCAGTTCTCTGTGTGTGTGTCTGGCTTGTTTTGTTTTATTTGTTTGTGCGTGTGTGTCGTTTGTGTATCTTGTCATATGTGAGTGTTTGTGTGTGAATGTATGTACACCTGAATGTGTGTGTGTGTGTGTGTGTGTATATATGTTTGTGTGTGCGTGTGTGTATGTGTGTGCATTTGCCTCAGTTGTATTGTTGTGTCTATCAATCAGTGTTATTCAAATTAGTTGAAATACTTCAGTCGGTAAAGTTCTTAAACTACGATTGGTCATATGTTAAACATTACTCTCTTCATCAGTTTCCACAGTCATGTTGTATATCAAAGCTTAAGCTGATATGTACAGGTGAACCATCATTTCGTAGTCAAGTTACTGACAAAAAATTATAATGTTCAATTTTAAACATACACCTCCTGTATTAATTGTTTTGTAATTCATTTTCAAATCAGGAAACAAGGTTTCTGTGAGCGTCTTTGCTGGCAAAACATCTGGGTGGTTCCCCTGTCCAGTCCGGCTTGTGTGTGCGCAAAGCTCCAATACACAACAGCTTTCTGACATATCCTGTCTGTCCTTCTCTGCTTCTTTGCCCACTGCATTTGGAATTATCCAAAGACTGCTGCTTAAGCACATATATATATATATATATATACTATCCCCTTAAGTAGAGAATAAGGGAGAGAAAAAAATGAACAAAGCTAAAGAAGTGAAGACTCTGGGCTCAGATAGGGTTTTGAGTTTAGCAGGTGAAAGTCCATTTGGTCAGAAAAAGTTAAACGTTGCGACTCGGAAATTATGTCAGTAAAAGAGGACTGTGGACTCTTGGTTGTGAACTAATTTTTGATCTGTGTGTTTCATCTTTTGCAAACGCAAGCTGCAGGTTATGGTTGTTATTATTGACCTTTTGATGCGCTCTGGGGTACTTGAGTGTATGTATATCATAGTGTGTTGTACTTTAGATGTATTTGGATCATGCAGACTGGATGTTTTGATGTCTTGCACATGCAGTCAAGTTTGCGAAAGTGACATGCAGGTTTAAAATGGTTCTGGATTTTCCACAAAGTGAAGGTTTTACTTGCTTTCCCAGAGTCTAGATTACATGATAGATAGCTGAGGTAGTTGCTGGATGATGAATCTGACAAGTCCCTGGGATCAAAATGGGAGGGAAATGAAATTTCCCTTAGCATTTTGCAGTGATCTTTATGGCCCTTTACCTTATGACACGTAATCTTTGTAAATTAGATATTATCAGAATGAATTAATTCAGGGTCAGTTGATCAATTCTCAAAAGCTAATATGGTTTTTTTGTTACAATTTGATGTTATCATTTACTTTTGGAACAGATTCTCAAGAACCTCTGAAATTTGACCAAAATCCATGCTTTGCTTTCTTCATTCAACGTTTGTCACAGTGTTAATCAGCTTCTTTTGCAGATGCCCCATGCAAAAGCAAATGGGGTTGCTTAGCGGCGAAGATAATCTGCCATCACCGCCTTCCGTCTTTGTCGGTATTCGTAAGTATGGCAGCACATCGGTAACACCATCCCGCACATGCTTGCCTGCAGTCACGCAAGATAGCAGCACAAAAAGAAAGACAAAGACAGACTGGAAAAAACAGGGTTTGTGTAGCATTGAGCTGTGCCTGTTTTGCAGACCGACGGTCTGTCGATACGCTCGCATCGGGTGTCGGTGGAAAGGGCCACACCAAGCTCTTCCTGAGCACGAGTCCAGCTGCGTGTTGCCCGGCAAGAGTGGCATCGAGATCATGGATGCCTTGGAGGCTTTTGACATGAAGCAAGCGGAGGAGCAGAAACTCTACAAGTCTGTCTTTTCCCTGCTGTCCTTTGAGAAGATCACATTCAACGGTATGCCAAAGTCCCATGCCATACATTTTGTGCATGCGCATTTATTGCGTTGTTCTTCGAGAAGGTCACATACAGCAGTGTGCTACAGTCACATGTCAGTCAGACATTTAGGATGTGAGCATTTATCATGCTGGCCTTGGAGAAAATGTTTGTTCACATGCTGTGCAATTTGCTCGTGCATATAACATGCAAGAAACTGTAAGAGCTGAACACATTTCTGTGTTATTTACCCTTTTTCTGGAAGACTTCACTTGATGTCTCAGGCAAATCTCTTCCATTTTGCCTTAAGAATGTCGTATGGTGGCATACTCAAAGTCTAACTTTGTGCATGCTTGAGTTATTGGGTGGTTCAGGTGGGGTTAACTCCCTTGACTTTTCCCAGGCATCGCTTAAGTCCCTTGGCTGCTTTTACATCCGGTGCATACTTTCTTCACAATGGAAGGCGGTGACAGTGAATTTGCAAATTTTACACTGCCAACTTTAAAGACATTTTTGGAGGCCTGTAAGTCAGAATGTGTCTGGCAACAAGCAATAACTTGTTGCTCGTGCTATAGGATGCCACAAAACGCATTTTTTCTACGAACTCACAATCTTCTGGTCAGCCAAAAAAATTACACGAAGACACTTTTTTTCCCCACCCTCCATCCCCTTTCCCCTGGTAAATTTTGCAACTGCAACAGTGGTGGCATTTGTACTGCTTCGCAATTCTAGGTTCAACTTCCATTGTTATACACAGCGTGAAGCAAAGCCTGCTCAGAAATCGGCCCAGAAGTGATGCTGCGACCTCTTGCAACTTCTTGCGCTAAAGATTACAAAGGTCATTAACTCGTGCAAACCAGCTTCACTGAACCACCCAATAGCGTGACCTGTCTTCAAGACTAGTAGAGGAAAGGAGTTGCAGCAATATTAGAAATACTCTGGCAGGGTAAGAGTTTAATGTAAATGTTTGGAGAAAAAAAAAATGAAAGGCAAAGGGAGTCAAATCAGATCAGTGAAATTTTTCCTCCCGAGTAATTAAAAGGAAAAGGAGTCAGATCAGATTGCTGAAATTTGCCCACCCGTGCAGTTTAAAGGAAAAGGAGTCAGATCACTGAAATTTGCCCACCTGTGTTCTCCAGATCTACAGCTGAAGCCGTACCGCACAGATGACTTCATCACTCAGCTCTTCTACGAGTCGTGCCGCTTCTCGGCTTTCGGCTACCAGTGGTCAATCCGCGCCTCCCTCAACTGCAACGAGTGCAAGAACCCCTCTCATTCCATCCGGCGCTCCATGCAGTATCAGCTGAGCTTGAAGAGCAGCTCCCCGGCCAACCCCATCCGCCTGCACTTTCTCATCCTGAAGGGGCCGTACGGAGAGATGAGGATGAACCCCATCATCTACGAGCACGAGTTCAGCAGCAAGGAGCCGGAGTCTGGCTTCAAGGAGTTGCCGCTGATGGACTCCACAGAGTGCAACAAGATCCTGGCCATGAAGACCATCAGTCTCAGAGCCATACTTTTTCAGGTGGTCAGCTAGGCTGAGCTGGGTGAGAGAGCTGTGTTCCTACAATTCGTGTTTGTGTGTGTGTGTGTGTACATGTGTGCACGTGTGGGATCCCAGAGTCAGCATCCTGAACCCTCTTGTTTTTTTCTTTTTCTGCTTCTGTTTTCTAGCGAGTACAGTGCTTCTTTGAATGAGTATGCTGAGCTGGGAGATGAATATTTGAAGACTTTGGAAATAACCTTCAACCCGTGACATTGATTTGCAAGCAAATTTGACATGTAATCGATTTTTTTGTATCTTAGTTGCCTTTGCTTTTTTGACTTGCATGGTAAAATTTGTCTTGCCACTTAGAGTGCTAAGCTGTTTGGCTGACAAAATAACCCTGGGATTTTCTCAAACACCACAAATACAGTAAGTGTCCATCTTTGAATGGTGGTCAGATTTATGGAACTTTACTCATTCATACTAGTTTTGTTGGCCTTGACTTTATTTCAAAGTCACAGTGGCATCAGACAGTTAAAACAGAAAGTTGTATATGCATCTAAAAATGCAAATCTCAAATTTTCATTATTATTATAATACTGAAAGTAGAATTTTTGGATAAGTTAACATCACTGTAGTTAAATTAACTTTGTTGGTTGTCAAACACACAAAGAAGAACATGTAAATGATGGTAGCTGTCACTTTAATAAAGATCAAAGGCAGACATTGGACATGTTCTCTGCTGCAACAAAACTTGTCTGTTCATCTTTTCTTGGACAGTGTCTAAGTAAGATCTCACAATCTTGGCATAATGATGACTGGTTGAGCTTTACAGCAGTTCTGATAACCCTGGTGTGTTCGATAGGTTGCATCAGAGTCAGAAATGAAAAGCCGGACATTGTGCTTCTGGGAAATTCATCCCTGAGCAAAGTTCAAATTTTGTGTGGTTATGGTACACATTGATTGGATTTTATACAAACAGATTTCATGGACTGTGGGATTGTATGCAAGGGAAATGATTTACAAGGGGAATGCCTATGGAGCAACAGCATTAGAGAGATTTAAAAAGATGAACTCAACAGTTGTGTCTTCTTTGCAATTTCTTGTCAGATTATGTTCAAGCTGTGTGCGAATTACATGTACCTACGTATAGACAAAGCCATGTACATAAGTGTACAATCACCTAAAAAAAATAAAAAAATCCCTTGCGTGATCAAAACTGGTTCCTAGCCCTTCCTGTAAGAGAGAGAAAAACAGAAGCAAAAACTGAGAGAGAGAGAGAGGGGTGGTTATGATTACATTTTGATCTTGCACATTGAATTTGTGATGCAACTTTTGTGTAACAAGCACAGTGTATAATATATATTATGTATGACTTTTGGGGGTTTGCTGTGTGTGGCTGTATCATATGCCCAGCAGAGCTATACACATTTTGTGTGGTTTTTCTATCATTGTGGGAAGAAGAAAAAAGGAAGAAAGAAAAAAGGGAGAAGAAGAAGAAGATTGCTGTGGTATATTAAGAGACAGACTTTTCAAGAGAGGCAGGTCTTTTGGAAAACAATAATCAATGTACTGATGAATTGCGCTAGGCTAGCTGTGACCTAAAGCCATGCTAGGTCAACGAGGTCTTGTCAGACTGCCTTAGAACCTTGCACAGTTGTTGAGTGCATATAGACAGTATCACATACATGGCTCTTTCAGGGACTTTGTCCTGAGGTGGTCCTGTGCGACTGATGGAACTTTAAAATCCAAGAACTAAGTCTTTTAGGGACTAGTGCCTAATTCAGGGGACCTGCCTGACATATCTATTGACTCAGCAGAACTAAAAGGAGCTAACCATCTCAAAACCTGGCTTGCCCAAGATGGCTGACCTTTCTCCAAGAGGTAAAGAGATCAGACATAGAAACTGAAAACAAAGGATTTTGTTTTATGATGGTCTGTGGATTTTATTTTTAATTCACAGTCCTTGTGCATCAGTGACAACAGTTAATTGAGGATTTTGTTTTATGTTGGTCTGTGGGTTTTGTTTTCGATTCACAGTCCCCGTGCATCACTGACAACAGTTAATTGAAGATTTTGTTTTATGATGGTCTGTGGATTTTGTTTTTGATTCACAGTCCTTGTACATCTGTAACAACAGTTAACTGAGGATTTTGTTTTTTTGATGGTCTGTGGATTTCATTTTCAGTTCACAGTCCTCGTACATCAGTGACAATGGTTAATTGAGGATTTAAAACTTTTTTTTAATAATGATCTGTGTATTTTATTTCTGATTCACAGTCCCCATGCATCAGTAACAACGGTTAATTGAGGATTTTATTATATGATGTTCTGTGGATTTTATTTATGATTCACAGTCCTTGTGCATCAGTGACAACAGTTAGCTGGACTTGATAGAAAGAAAAACACCACCAAGTTTCACAGCTGGCCTGATGGTTAGCTGTGCGTTCTTTGGTCTGATTTCTTCATAGTTCAGGAGCTGTGTGAGAGTCAAGGTGGCCGTCCTGGGCTGTCTGTCCTAATGAGCCTTCTGGTTTCCGTGACGTAAAGAATTATTGAACCATGCTTCAGCATTGGTCACAACTTGTCCCTAATATGTCAACTGACATCTGAGGACATTAAGCATCACTTCATCTCATCATCATCTGGTTTCTTTGGCCACACGAGCACACACATTGCGTGCCTAGTGTCAAAATGGGTGGTTAGCACAACATGGGTGAGCTCAGCCACCAGGCATTGTTGCATGCCGCCTGTCGTGCTACTTGTCATTGATGAAACTAAATTTGGAAACAAAAATTAGAGGAGCGTTTTAGAACGTGACCCCTGATTTAAAGTTTATATTTTGATCTCTTCTGCCTGTTGGGGAAACTTGTTTTGGGAGGGCTAGCTTCTTTAAATGCTGAGATTTTGGGAGGGATTCTGTTTATATGTGAGGGCTGTCACACTTTGTGGGAGAAATGATGGGCTTTTTGTGTTCATACTGTGTTTATACTGACCTTGGCTCATTTTCCAGGTCATGTGAGCATCATTTTGACACTAGAACAGAAAGTGTATTTGCTTTGTATGCGAGTCCACTGATTATTTACTCTGCTTGTTTTAGTTCTTTTGAAAAAAGTGTGGAGCTCAAGCAAAAGAGAAAAACAATACCAGAAATGCAATTAGTGAATTTTGGAAGAGTCCTTTAAACTGTCAAACAAACAAAAATTGAATGGAAGAGAAGGGTGTTCAAGGTCGACCATGAGGCAAGATGTACGCTGAAAGGGAGATGTTTAGGAAATCTGTTCTGACTGTAAAGTTGGATGCAGACAGTGATTAGAGAGGCAGAGTCTGTGAAGCAGCCTATATTCTCTCTGCTTTGGACATGGTTTAAAAAAAACATTCTGTGTATGTTTTTGAAATTTTGCTGTAATCCACTGAATAATTGGATAGTGGGCCTTTTTTTTTTCTCTTTCCATTTTTTTTTAGTTTATATATTTAATGGATTGCTTATATATATATATATATGGGTTAGCATTTAGTCTTTTGCAACAAAGCCTTGTGGGTGGTGCCTTTTTGTGCAGCCATGTTACAGGTTTTGTTGCAGTGACATTCCTGGATTTGTTTGCTGTTGGTTCGATGGCATAATGTACATATCTGTACATCTGCTTGGTTTACATTAAATCACGGTTCTTTGTGTCGGACGGTTCTTTGTGTCAGGCATTTTTTGTTTGTTTGTACCTCATGCTACATGTGTGCATTTGTGGATTTTGTTTCCAATGAATTTTTGTTTCATTTGAGAATGCAGTCTGCTGTTTATGCAGTTGTAAATCTGCTCATTGGTCGTGGTTGATTCATTTCTGTGATGCTGCTACTGAAGCTGTTGGTTTGTAGGTCACCAGCAAGTATTTTGAATAAAAGCTTATTGTGCAAACACACACACAGACAGATGTGAACAGACCCCCTCCCCCCTCCTCCACCTATCATGAATGTACACACACAGACACATGCAGACACATACACCCCAAACACACATGCAAACCACACACACACACATGTATAAACACATACATACATACACACACTATGCACTCACACACATGTTAGCCACTGAACATCATGTAAAGAACTATGTATTGTCAAGTCTACTGATTATATATATATACTCATATACATATTTACCACAGCTATTCTAACGAGCCCTAGAACTCATTATGTTACAGTATTACTGACATTTAAGCTGCAATAGACTTTGACTCCAAGAAACAAGAGTTTCTTCCCCCTAGGGGATGGGTAGGGACAGCACAGAGTTGGCGTGCCAGACTTATGAACAGAAAGTCACTGTTTTGATTCCTGGCAGGAGCAGCAGGAGAATTTCCTTCTCCAGGGTCAACTTTCTGTGCTGACTCTTATTTCAGTGTCCGTCCCACCCCCATGTTACCAGAGTAGCACATAAAAGACCCTGCTTGTTCTTCCAAAAGTGCAGGTGGCATGTTACGGCTAAGCACACACATGCTGTTTCAGTGTAATCTTGTCCATCTAAACTGGTCACCTGCATACAACATGCACAAGTTCAGCATTGACATCCTGAACTGGAGTACTGTTTTGAAGTTCGGCATGCCATCGAAGGATGAGGTCCTGTGTGATACGCAGCAACATTTGAAGAGGTGATACAGGCAAACAAACAAACAACAACAACAACAAAAAACAAGAGCAGAAATTTGTGTGTGCTGTAGTGTTTGGAACAGCAGACGTCGTTTTTTACGAAATTGTCAAAGGCCTCCAACAATGCAAAAGTCCATGCAGAACTTTGCAAGTAGTGTGCTAACTTAGTGTGCTATTTGCCATGTGCAACTACATTTGGAGAGTACCGAGAGAAAACGCACTGAGCGTGAAGACTTCCTATCCTCTGTGTTCAGCCGTAACATTGCCGAGCATCTTTGACTTTGTGCATGTGTTTCATTTTTGATTGGACGCACGGTTCACACCATGCAGTGGCTGCAACTTTTACTTGTTGCTAGATTGCAGTTACGTCTCTCTTTTTTCATATTTTTTTCTCCATATGTTGGGTTCTGTGTCATGATTTTATATGTATTCAGTGATAGCAAAGTGAGTCTATCGCTGAAGAGTGTATTCTTGTAAAATATTGATTTGAGTGGAACCCCTGCTCCACATCGCCCCCCCCCCCCCCCCCCCCCACCCCCACCCCCACCACTCCCTCCCATTTTCCGTCTATGGATGACCATTTTATGTCATCGTCATTCATGAGCTGGATAGTGATACAATCCCGGTAATGAGCCATCAAATCACACCAGATAGTTCCTTTTTGTTTGCATGATGAGACAAAAAAAGTCACAATTGTTCCGGTGGACGGAACATCTTGCGGCAGTTTGTTGGCTGCCACATGCCCGTGATGGCCAACCCCTTTGTGAATTTCGCTCTTGGTAGCAGACATAGAATAATGAGGACTTGACTGATTGTCAAGTGGAACCAAAGTTTGGACACTCCTACTCTTTAGATAAGCAGAAATTGTGATTTTGCACGGAGTGATGGTCCGGGTACTGGATGTCCTCCAACAGAAATCTTCAGACCTTTTGCTACTGATGCTTGTCTATGGACAGAAATTGTGTGTAAATTGCTTGACATCCTATTGTAGTAATTTTTTGCTTGTCAATAATAAAAAATAAAAAATACAAAAAATCAGGGTGGATGGGGGCGTAGTCACAAGTGGCATGGTATAACACTGAAGTTTGACTGTACATCCAGTGTCCAATTTCTGGTGCTGCTTGTAGCAACTGTGCAAAGTGTGTAGGGGGGAAAAAAAGGGGGGTGGTGGGGGTTGACACTGAGAAATGAAACTGATGTCTCATCGTGTGTTTCGCCATATATGTTTTTGTAACCCTGTTTTTATTTATAGTCGGTTGCCAGCCTGGGTCATGCTTGGTCGTCTTGTCACGGAGCTTGCACGCTCTTCCGACAGCTTACGGGTCCTCACCTTTTGCTCTTGTCATGTGCGATACACCAGTGTATGTCAGTATCAGCATGTACTTGCACAGGTTATTAAGTGTCATGTCACTTGTTACTCAGTATTTTGTTGCTAGGTTGTTTGATGTTGTGTCACTAGCTATTTTTGTAATTTGCAGTGGTGGAGGGTGTCCAATGTAATGTAAAGCATCTCTTTGTAATTAATCTTCACGGTTCTGAGTCAGAACTGGTGTCAATAATATTTTGTTCCCGTGGAGGTGAAATTGGGTTTTCAGAGATTGGAGAGTGTGTTGCCATCCTTTTTATGATAATGCGATGGCTATGTTTGGCTGTACATCTATATCCATGGAACCGGCTGTTGAAGAAGGTGGTTTGGAAAAGAGCATGTGGTCTGGAAGATGGCTATGTAGCAGTATTTTTTTCTCTGTTTTTGTTCAGACTACTGTGTCTACTTCAGTAGGATGGGTTTGCATTTGGGTTATTGGAAGCAGGTCACATTTGTTTGTATTACTTGTTGTCATTGAAAATACACTGAAGCAGTCGCAATGACAAAGTAAAATATTTTACTGCAAGATGAAAACATACAGTTCTTTTGAAAAAAGAAAAGAAAAGAAAAACTGTAGAGAGAGAGAGAGGGAAAAAAGAGAAATTCTGTGTGGATTATGCGCACAGAAATATTGTGTATATGTGTCATGCTACTGCAGTGCCTCTTCCGCACACAATGGTCATGTAGGATGTAGCCATCGGAATCACGTAGACTCGCACAGTGATCACGGGACATTGGAATCACTTAGACTTGCACTATAATCATGTAGAGTGTGACCACTGGAATCGCATAGACTTGCACCATAATCATGTAGAGTGGGACCTGTAGAATCACATACACTTTCTCAGATAGCGGTCACGTAATGCGTGACTACAGGTATCACATAGACTTGCACAGTGATCAAGTGGAGTGTGGCTACTGGAATCACATAGACATGCACTATAATCATGTAGAATGTGACCACTGAAATCGCATAGACTTGCATCATAATCATGTAGAGTGGGACATGTAGAATCACATACACTTTCTCAGATAGCGGTCACGTAAAGTATGACAATGATACAGGTATCACATAGACTCGCACAGTGATCACGTGGAGTGTGGCTACTGGAATCACATAGACATGCACTACAATCATGTAGAATGTGACCACTGGGGTCACATACACTTTCACAGATAGTGGTCACGTGGAGTGTGACTACTGGAATCACTATAAAACTCACACAGTGACCACATAGAGTGTGATCGCTGGAATCACATGGTTCTGTACTATAATCACGTAGAATGTGGCCCTAGGAATCACTGACTGACTCTTCACAGGCAGAGATCATTTGGAGTGTGGTCAGTGGAATCGCGTGCACCTCCACAGCGGCCACATAGGGTGCAGCCACTGGAATCAGGCTTGTACAAAGAGTGATTGTTTTGAGTATAGCCTGCAGAATCCAGTTGATTTGGCAAGATGCACATGTGTGGTTGATCACTGCAGTGATCAGTTGTGGGATGGATTTCTCAGTGCGTGTGAGTGTTACCAGCTGCTGTTTTTTTCTCTTGTATGGCAGCTAACTTCTCCAAGTGGGAAGTTAGTTAAGCCGCACTTTTTGTAGATTTGATATGTTCACGTTTCCATGCGCGTGCTGCACAGTTTACATACAGTTGCAATGCGTTGCTCTGCAACAACTTTATGTCAAGTGATGAGTCAACAAGAGGAATGTATTGTGGCGTGAGGTATGCTAACTCACACCCATCGTAAAACAGAAAAGATAAGACACCGTAGAACCTTGCATGGAAGGTTGAATACATAGTGATTCTTTATCCTCAGCTGTTACCCCAACAACTGATGATGTATTAGGCAGATGGACTGGGCTCACGGCATGACCATTGCTAGTATCAAGTGAGCACTCTTCTCCAACAGCTGCATTAGTGTAAAGAGAGGCCATTGACTGCCCGTGGAGGCCTAAGAAAGAACGGCCACTGACTTTATGTGGAGGCCTAAGAAAGGCCATTGACCACATGTTGAGGCCTAAGAAAGAGGGGCCACTGACTGTCTTTAGAGGCCTAAGAAAGAGGGGCCACTGACTGTCTTTAGAGGCCTAAGAAAGAGGGGCCACTGACTGTCTTTAGAGGCCTAAGAAAGAGGGGCATGGACTGCCTGTGGAGGCCTAAGAAAGAGAGGCCATTGACTGTGGATGCCCCCAAAAGAGAGGCCATTGACTGCCTTTGGAGGCCTAAGAAAGAGGGGTCATTGACTGCCTGTGGAGGTCTAAGAGACAACAGTGGCTGCCTTCAGAGGCCTTCAAAAAAGAGACTGATGACTGCCCTTTGAGGCCTAAATTAAGTCTGTGTGTTTGGAGGCCTAAGAGAAGTCAGTGACTGCTCTTGGAAACCTGAAAGAAGTCGGTGACTGCTTTTGGAGACCTTTGTGTACTATAACATTGAAAAAATAAATATTGTTTGGGGGGAGGGGGCAACCAAATAAGGAAAACTCTGGTCTGTGTGTTGCTTGAAACGCTGATCAGTATATTCGTACTTGGTGTGAGAGAAAAGCCAGAGTGCATTTTTCTTTGCGTTCTGGCACCATTATCTGCATTGTTACAAAATGACACCTAAAACACAACTGAACTGTTTAAAAAAAAAGAAAAAAAGTATTCTGCAGACTGAAATACAAAAATGTATAATATTTGTGATGCATCAAAAATTACGATTTTTTTCTCTCCAGTTACCCTTTACAGATGTAGTTTGTGTGCTTTTTCTGATTTTCATTTCTTCATGGGGAGTGATATCGGTGAGTGTTGACAGAATACCTCAATGCCATGTTAAAGGACTTCCAAGTGTATGATTACAGTCTAAGCTTGAGGCCCAATAGCAGGATACTGAACAATTACAGTTACAAGAAATGCTAGTTTCTGCACTGACCCCAAACTAGCATGCACCTCTCTCTTTGTCAGTTTCTTTCAGAAACGCTAGTTTCTGTACTGACCTCAAACTGGCACGCACCTTACCCTTTATCAGCTTCTTTCAGAAACGCTAGTTTCTGTACTGACCTCAAACTGGCACGAACCTTACTCCACAAACGAGAGTTAAATGAGGGAGTGTTTTTTCCCTTCTTTCTTTATCAGTTACTTTCATCTATTTCTTTCTATTTCGATGTGCACTTGTGTACTCCTTCTCTGGCCTTTGTGGCATGAGTTGTTTGTTTTCAGTATGAGTTGTCTTATTATCGAGTTGTCTTGAGTTGTTTTGTAATCAAGATGGGTTGTTGTATAGTCAAGCTAACAACAGTCATTTGTGGTCTCTGCTTCTCTCGCTCGCTCGCTCGCTCTCTCTCTCTCCACCTCCATCTTCTCCATAACTTCTCTAGGCACAGCTTTTGAATTCTGCTGTGGAGTTCAGGCATCCTCATTTCCACTTCCATCTAAATCATGTGACTGGTCTTGCCAATCAGAAGAAGAGACGAGTTAGTTACGGTTGTTAGCTCTTTGATTTAAAGTTTCGTCTGCTAGTTGTACAGCATCACCTCTGCACAAAGAAGAAGAAGCACTGACTTGGGTTTCAGCTTGCAGATTTGGGATCATAGTATTATTGCTTTAGCATTCTGTTTACAGGTGGGGGGGGGGAGAAAAATATGATAGCGGAGAGGATATGAGAAGAGTGTGTGCAGGGAGAAGGGGGTGGGGGGGGGGGGGGGGGGAGGCAACACCCCACCCCAATGCATGAACATAAAAATGCACATGCTGTCTTCATTGGTCCTATTTAGTTTCCGTCACAGGCCTTCTCTGCATTGGCTCTGGTGCTACAATGCAGTACAGTATGACAGGTCTTTATTAATCCTTAAAAAGGAAATCTGGTTGTCTGCCTTTGACAGATAATAAAAAACAAGTCCATAAAAATGACAGGGCACATCATACGCTGGCGTAGTACACCATCTTGGAAAATGGGTTGGAAGTAATGGAGCTATGCTGTGATGGCATGAAAACTCCTTCCTGTTCCTTTGAAAAAGGACGCCAGGATTTGAACCTGCTTCAGCAAGTTCCCTGTTATTTTCACACACTCTTCTATCTCGTCTCCACTTCTGTGGATCATCTGTCATCATCAGGGTAGTTGGGAAGTAAGGTCAAACTTAACAACATTTGCAACTGAAAATTAAATGTTTATGGGGAAAAAGAAGAAATGGAAAATGAATCAGTTCTTTTCGCTGCATATTCCTAAAAATATTAATGTCATGATTGCCATCAGATTCTGTTGTGTGAAATTTCTATCTGTTCATGAACTGATTTCCATGTGCATGGTTGTATTATGCACTTTGAGATGTCAGGTGTGCCGAGTAAAAATCTGAAGTATTAATGAGATGCACACAGCTAACCATTTCCTAACAGACTAAGGCACTGACCTACCTTAGTCCTACATCATTTGCAGGATGGCTGCTTGCTTCAGCCATTGCATTTCCAGCTTGTACCTTTAATTGTGCACCATTGCAAACTGCCTGTAAATGGTGTCTTAGGAGATGAACAGGTGTGCTTGATGTCTGAGATGTTGTACACCTGTTCACAGCAGATGATGTACCTGACTGTGGCTTCACCACCACAGCAGTGTCTTAGGCGATGAACAGGTGTGCTTGGTGTCTGAGATGTTGTACACCTGTTCACAGCAGGTGATGTACCTGACTGTGGCTTCACCAGCGCAGCAGCGCCTTAGAAGATGAACAGGTGTGTTTGACGTCCGAGATGGTGTACCTGGCTGTGGTTTCACCAGTGCAGCATCCTTCCAGTGGTTAAAACTTCCAGCCACTTCAGAATTGGAGCATGCATTGTGGCTCCATAAATCAGTCCACTGCATCAATGAAGCACATTATGCACAGTAATCTGCTTCCAGCAATGTCAGATCTTTTCGGCTGGTCGAGGGGAATTTGGTAGGTGAATCAAAAGACAGAGGAAGAAAGGTAGGGTGACTGTTATGAAACAAGAGAATCTGATGCTGTCACAGTGGATTTGGGAATGCCTTAGACTAGTGGTGCAAAACATCTTGCTTATAGGAACATCTTGGAATGTTCAGTTCTTTAGAATCCGTAACAGCCTCAGTACTCCTGACAGTGGTCAAAATAAAGTTGTGTCATTCCGACTGCCTTTCTTATTTATTTATTTATTTATTTATTCATATGTGATGTTCTTTTGTTTTGGAAATTTATGTGTTATTTACTTTTTTTCTCTCCATATTATCATACTGTTTTTCTTTGTTTTGTTTTTTACATTAGACAACAGAATTTAAAGCATTATTCCCCTTAGGTATTTTGTATACCTTCTTCTTTATTTGATTAGTTTATTGATTTATTTGATGTCACTTTGTTTCCCCTTATTTATTCTGTGTATGTTGTTATATTTAGTACTTTTTTCCTTTTTCTCTCTCTTTGTTCTTGCCAGCTGTTAGATTTATTGTGGGTTTTTTTCCCCCCCCTATAATGTCAGCTGTTTATTGTGTTTGTAGGTGTGTTTACATATATTTTACTAGTTTTTTTTTCTTCTCCCTTTTTGTATATTACTTTTTATTTCACCTATTGTCAGCTGTTATGTTTATTGTGTGTGTGCACATATTTTGTTCATTTTTTCCCCGTCTTCTTGTTCTCCTTTTTATTTTTTTATTTCTGCTGTCAGCTGTTATATTTATTGTGTGTGTACATGTTTGAACTGGCACCTTGACCTAAAGCCCCGCCCCGCCACTGGCAGAGTCAGAGAGTAACATGCTGTGGACTGGTGCCACTGGCAGCCCACTGTCAGCAGCTGCAGACAACGAAGCGTTTGTCCATCTGGGTGCTTCTGTCGACTGGAGTCTGGAGGGAATCCATTCTGACAGACCCGTTGGTGGGCATTCAGCATTCATTTGTCTGCGGTGCATGCACACCTGGATCTGTTCTGCCCATGCACAGATGGCACTGGGAAAGGCAAATGAAAACGCATCCCATTTAGCCGGAGGTACCAGGATAAGCCAGAAAACAAACCATGCCAATTAACAGGTTCAGCGTTGGGCAGAGAGAGCGAGAGAGAGAGGGTGAAAGTTGGAGGCAAGGAGTCGTGCCTGCCGTGATGGTGTTGTTTTGTTTGTGCCCTCCGTCAAGGTTTTGTCTTCCAGTATTTCTTTTTTTAATTGTTTTTAGACATTTATTTATGTGTCGGCTGTTTGCCGATTTTTTGTTTTCCTTAGTGGCATTATTTTTCTTAATTTTTGCTTCAGTATTTGTCTTGTATTGTTTTTAGACATTTATTTGCCTGTCATCCATTTACTGAGTTATTTTTTATTTTATTTTTTTATAGCAGAATGATTTTATTTATTTTTTCTTCGTGTTGGGTTTATTCATTTTTGCCTATTTATTTTATTGCTCATTTCACTGCTTGTTTATGACAGTTTATTGTATTATTCATTTCGGCATTTTGTTTTGATTGCTGTCTGGATTAATGTACTGAGGTTTGAAGAAAAACGTATAAACTTTGTCAACATTAAAAAAAAGATAGAAAAGAAAAGACCACTGATTTATTTTCCACTGAAACTTGTGTCTGGCAAACAAACTAAACACAAATAAAGCACACAAATATTAACTTCTTTGCAGACAGTTCTAATTCATTCTTTGCTAACTCTGGTTCTAATTCGTTCTTTGGTAAATCTAGTTCTCACTTCTGCTTTGGGCAATTTAACAAGTTGTTCTTTGGGTTTCTCTCATGGGAGAATAAGAGCTGATGCCCATTGTGGATTCTCTCACACAAGCAGAAACGGGCCTGTTTTCTTTTGAAAGCTCTTACTTCTCTCACTTAAAAACAACAATAACAAAAAATGGGTGGGAAGGGGGTATTTTCAACTTCAGTATTTTGGTAAGCTTCATTTTGCTTCAGGTTAATTTTTCTCTCTTTGCTGTGCACATTGTTTATTTAGTATTTAGGATCCCTTGAAGTTATCTACAAGAGGAGTGCTTGTCCACTTAGATGTGGGACAAACTGTCCAGCTGGGTTTGTCTAGTTATAAAAAAGAAAAAGAAAAAAAAAGGCTTTGCATGTATGTGACCTTAATGGTTAAAAGTTGAGGTATTTGGATTATCAGAACTAGGATAGCTTAATTCATCTGTATGAGTTAAAATTGTCTTTAAAAAAAAGAAAAGAATGTTTTTTGTGGGCAAGCCATCTTGTAGGTGACAGAGAGCTGATTCTGGTCTCCACTCTATGACTATCATCTCTTTACTGTGACACCATTTTACAAAATGTATCTCTCACTTTCTGATGAGGAGTTCTGTGGGGAGGTGAGGGGAAGGCGCAGTTGTTTTCCAAGACTTTGGTTATCGGTAGCAGAACTAGGTCTAGGCAAATGGCATCAGGTAGACTGGAACTGAGATCAGTCAAATTTCCGTCCTAACGGGATACGGAAAAGGGAAGCTTAAGAGAAGAAAAAGGGGAGAGAAAAAAAAGAAGACAAACATAATCACCACCATGGCGGTATTTTTGAAGAAAGATTATCGTTTTGATGTGTTCTTTATTTCACAATGCACCAGCGTTGCAGTTGGAGTGCCTTGATGGCAGGGTAGCTGCAGGCCAGGCTTTCAACTGCAGTGGTAGAAAGAACACAGCTTTTGTTGACAGATGTGGCACCAATGCTGACAGATGTTGATGCCAGCTTGTCACTGGTATGGCCACGCTTTGGTGAAACTTTCAACTGCAGTGGCAGAAAGAACGCGGGTTGACACTGACATCATTGGATCAAATTTTCAGCTGCAGTGGCAGAAAGAACATGGGTTGACATTGACATCATTGGATCAAATTTTCAGCTGCAGCGGCAGAAAAAACACAGGTTGGCATTGTGTTTGAAGTTTGGATCAACCTTTAACTTGCAGTTGCAGAAAGAACACAGGTTGGCACTGTTTGAAGTTTGGATCAATCTTTAACTTGCAGTGGCAGAAAGAACACAGGTGACACTGACATAGATTGATCAAACTTTCAACTGCAGCAGCAGAAAGAACACGGGTTGACGCTGACATAGCTCGGGTTTGTTAAGACTGTCAGCTGCCGTAGCAGAATGAGAAAGAACACCGGTTTTGTTGACTGGTGTGACACAATCTGACGATGGCCAGGTGAACTTCACGGACATGGCCAGCAGGTTTGTGGGCATCTCATTCCACTGTGTAGTTACGTGTCGTCAGTTCAGACTTTGGCATTTTCTGTTGTCTGGATTCCAGTCACAGATGATGATGGTTGTCAATTTGTAGAACGCTCCAGACATTTCTACGGTCTGGATTCCAGTCACAGATGATGACGACTGTCAATACGTAGAGCACTGCAGACAGCCATGGGACTAACTTCACTAAGTCATGCTCGTGGCGCATTAAGAGAAACAGTATCAAACAGCATACTTGAATATATACCGTTATGGTGGATGAAAACTGTGTTTTGTGGACAGTTCTTTTATTCCTTAGAGCCAGCAAGGAAAAGCACATTGTATTGACAGATTTTGTTAGAACCTTGTAAATAAACCTCTGCCTCAGAAGCCAACTGCAAAAGTAAGGATGCACTCTGGAAAAAAATAATCTTCACGCTTGCGACACCAGATGTAAACTGTATTTGCTTGAGCGTGAATGGTGAATCAGGTTGATCAAATTCAACTTGTGACGAACACCATCGTTTGAAATGAAGTATGTTGTATGCGTATACCCTGAATACTCTTGACTTGTTTGTTACCCCCCCCACCCCCCCCAAAAAAAAAAAAGAAGAAGAGAAAGATTGTAATTAAGATGTTAGCTGCATGGAAGCTGTTAAGTAAAACTAACCCAGCAAAGAAATAGACGATAATGTACAAAACTGAATGTGTTTATTTTATTTAGGCTGTAGTCAATGTCTTACCTTTGTAGTCCTCTGTACCTGTATATATACATATGCTTGGTGTTCGAGCAGAGTGTGCCCTGGTTTTTATTGTGTAGCGATTTTCTAGCTGATGCTTGTCGGTACAGTGTACTGGATAAAGTTTTAATCCCTGTACTCATTACATGCACTCATGAAATTGTAGTACTGTCAGTTTAACAATAAAAGCTTACTCAGATATAAAAGCGTGTGTGTGTGTGTGTGTGAGCAAGAGAGAGAGAGAGAGAGAGAGGGGATAGCTCAGTGGTTAGAGCACTGGACTCGTGATCGAAAGATCGCGGGTTTGAATCCCTGCTGGAGCGGTGGCATAATTTTCTTCTCCAGGGTCAACTTTCTGTGCTGACTCTTATTTCGGTACCTGTTCCACCTCCGTGTTACCGCAGTAGCACGTAAAAGACCCCGGTCATTCTGCCAAAAGCACAAGTGGCAGGTGACAGCTAAACACGCATGCACCTTATGTATGTGGCTTTGCATGAAGTGACATGGTTGTATGGTGTACACAGAACGTGCCGAGATGGCAGCAGTTTCATGTGGCACCAGCCATGCCAGCGCTGTAAGTACACCACTTCGGTGGATATTCAAAAATGCGCTATAAAAACCTATTCACTCTTGTAGAATCACATGCGAGTGCAGTGAGTCTGCACGAGAGTGGAGAATATCGCTATATAAAAGTGATAAATATATTGGGGGGGGGGGGGGAGTTGGTGACAACTTCAAATGGATAAAACACAATAAAGAACAGATTTGCACCAAAGATTGTGACTACAAGTACAACCTTGAAATTGCCAGCTTTTTCTTTCAACCTTGCAAACACAAAATCTACACTATGTGCAAGTAAAGCAAAGCAAAGCTATTCTGTGTTTAAGGACTTCATGTCCTATGATCAAAGGACTACCCATCTTCTGTTTCAAGGACTGCATGCCCTGTGATCCATGGACTGTCCATTTTGTGATCTAAGGACTACCTGTCCAGTCCTGTGATCCAAAGACTGCCTGTTCTGTGATCCGATGGCAGCTTGTCATGTGATCCAAAGACTGCCCATTCTGTGATCCAATGGCAGCTTGTCATGTGATCCAAAGACTGCCCATTCTGTGATCCAATGGCAGCTTGTCATGTGATCCAAAGACTGCCTGTTCTGTGATCTGATGGCAGCTTGTCCTGTGATCCAAAGACTGCCAATTCTGTGATCCGATGGCAGCTTGTCATGTGATCCAAACACTGCCTGTTCTGTGATCTGATGGCAGCTTGTCCTGTGATCCAAAGTTTGCCTGTCCTGTGTTGTAAGGACTGTCTGCTCTGTGATCCAAGGACTGCCTGTCCTGTGTTGTAAGGACTGTCTACTCTGTGATCCAAGGACTGCCTTTTCTGTGTTGTACAGACTGTCTGCCCTGTGATCCAAAGACTGTCCTGTGATCCAAGGACTGCCTGTAATGTGTCCCAAGACTGTCTGCCCTGTGATCCAAGGACTGCCTGTAATGTGTCCAAAGACTGCCCTGTGATCCAAGGACTGCCTGTAATGTGTCCAAAGACTGCCCTGTTATCCAAGGACTGCCTGTCCTGTGTTGTAAGGACTGCCTGTCCTGTGATTTAAGGACACATATCCCTGTTTATTAAGTTGGTTGTAAATAGTGAATAGTGTATATACAAATCTATACTTGTGTGTGCTGGCACCTGTGTATGTATTTGTTTAGAATATAGTACATTCGGGAGAAGATTTTGCGCTATAGAAATACTTTAATTATTATTATTATGTAAAGAAATGGCACGGGAAGTCCAGTGCTACTTCAAGGGTCACCATCACACTCATCAGAACAGGAACAACTTCAAACCCATGCAGTAATGAACATCACTTTAATACGTCATGCAAGCAGATATAAAAAGATCAGCAAGGTATACTGGTCACACCACATGCAGATTACAATTCAAAAGGCTAAGCACATGCTGATCATACCTAACTGGACGACCAATAATATAACAGTCACAAAAATAGCAGCATCTAAATTCATGTCAACAACGTTTTTACAAAACAGCTGCATACGAAAGGTTACCAAATGAGGATTCCAACACTGAAATCACATTAGCTTGCATGCGCTTCGTCTCATTATTTCACAAAGAACAACTATTGCCACAGCACGTGTGACCCAAATATTCATGGGCATGTGTCAATCATATTGTAAGCACCTTCTGCTGCCAGTGGATGCTCCTGAATATGCCAAGCGTTGCCCCAGCTGCTATTTTTAGTGGAACGCCTGATGAAAGACCACCCTTGTGCCAGACCATTCC
Source organism: Alviniconcha marisindica (assembly GCA_018857735.1). Lineage (NCBI taxonomy): Eukaryota > Metazoa > Mollusca > Gastropoda > Provannidae > Alviniconcha > Alviniconcha marisindica. The sequence continues at coordinate 725,487 of JABMCL010000106.1, forward strand.
TCTCTAACTTATTTCCATGGAAACGTGAAGGAAACGGTTTCAGATAAAGTGGTCTTGAAACAAAAAAGGCAACTCTTGCTCTACAAATCATTTCCATAAAAAAAGTGTTTCTATGGAAATGAACTGCACAGCAAGGATTGCTGTTTTTTCAAGACCACTTTGTCTGAAACCGTTTCCTTCATGCTTCCATGAAAATGAATCGCACAGCAAAGACTGCCTTTTTTTCAAGACCACTTTATCTGAAACTGTTTCCATCATATATCCATGGAAATGAACTGCAGAGCAAGGATTGCCTTTATTTCATGACTGCATCTGAAACCGTTCTCTTCATGTTCCATGGAAATGAATCGCAGAGCAAAGATTGCCTTTCTTTCAAGACCACTTTATCTGAAACCGTTCCATTTGTGTTTTTATGAAAATAACTCCCTTGACCGAGCACCAACCTTTTAGGACCCACCCACCCTTCTTTTTTTTAAGGGGGGGGGGGGGGGGGGGAGGGGCCTGACAACCAGTCTAAATGCCAGTATCAAACATCAGCAGTGAAACTCCACCATTTCACCCATGGACATCAAACTCCCAACTTTTACCAGCAGAGAACAACTGACTTCAAGTCCACTGCTTATCTTCTAACTCTTTAACCCCTTCACTGCTGTGACGCCATTTGAAAATGACAAATAAAAGTACCAAATCTGAAACCCTTCGGCCTTTTTGCCTTCTTTTTTGCACCAGCATGAAAAAGAAAGCATTTTCATCAAAACGCACAGCATTAAAAGAAGATGTGCTATAGGACCAGAAAATACACTGTCTGCTATTGTGTGCGTGCATCTTTCAGCCCGGAAATTTTACCTGCTGGGGCAGTGAGGCGGTTAAGCAGCTGAGCTACTGGAGACCACCATTCTGACTGGCGTGAGGCAAAGCTATTGAAGTAAGCCTGGGACTTGTGATGGACAGCTCATTCTGTCTGAGAGAACCTGCAGCTGGAGCAAGACGGAACTGCACGACTGGACCAGCAATGGCCGACACCTCAGCTTCGGTGGGTAGAACTGGGCGGAGCAGCGCATTTAGAAAACTTCATGAGCTCAAAACACTGTAAAAATCAATGATCAGACACTCAGAAGACAAAAAAAAATAATTGTATTCCACAAAAATTATGTACATATCTATATATATACACACTGGTCTGTATTCCACAAAAATGATGTACTGTATTCCATAAAAATTATGTATATCTAAATACACATTGGTCTGTATTCCACAAAAATGATGTGTATATATATATATATCTATCTATATATACACTATTAAAACAGCGCATGCTGTTGTCTGTTAACAGTGACAAGCTGGATCAGTTGTCTGAAAAATGGAAAAGAAAAGCCTTGATAACAGCGGTGCGCTGCATGTGTTGCCCGAAAAATGGCCAATATGTTCCAGAGTGTTCACAGCTGACAAGCTGGATAAGTTGTAAGAAAGGTGGGAAACAGCTTTGTTAACAGTTGACAAGCTGGATAAGTTGTCAGAAAGGTGGGAAACAGCTTTGTTAACAGTTGACAAGCTGGATAAGTTGTCAGAAAGGCAGGAAACAGCTTTGTTAACAGTTGACAAGCTGGATAAGTTGTCAGAAAAATGGAAAACATCTTTGTTAACAATAGCTGACAATCTGGATAACAAGTTGCCAGAAAAAAAGTCTTTGTTAACAGCTGACAAGCTGGATTAGTTTAAGAAAAGTGGGAAACATCTTTGATTGTGTTAACAGTTGGCAAGCTGGGTAAGTTGTTAGAAAAGTGGAACCCAACAAGCCAGACCAGTTGTAAGAAAGACGAAAATTTGTGTCAGTACAGTACACGATACATGTGAGCTGTGACTGAACATGACAAACAGCAATAGTTAGAGATGACAATCGCAAAACAAAAAAACAAAACAAAAACAACAAAAACAAGCAAGATAGTGACAAAGAAGTTAGTAACAGGACCTGGGCGCTCTGTCAAAGACACGCTGTTACCTCTGAACCAGAGTGACGAAGGAACGGCTCACGCCTTCGTCAAGATGTCCTGGGAATGCTCCAACATTTCCGTCAATTACCACCACTGGCAGTGGTACACATGAACTCTCCTATGCCACCCCATGCGTGACCGCTGCCTACAGGTGTTACAGGCAACCAACCAACCACAGACAGGCACTGCTGTTACCGAACAAGATGTTTTTAGCGTACATTTTACGCTTATAGAGAGTATCAGTTTGTGATATAAAATACAGTAAAGCTGAGTAGTATCTGACTACTGTACTATACTACGCCACGGCTGAATGCACAGCTACATCTGAGAGTGTTGTAGGGCGATGGCAAAGAGTTCAGTCTAGAGCTACAAAATCAATGTCCTCAGAAGCCACAACGTCAGCAAAGATGTTTTAAGGTCTTACACGAAGCTAGCTGGTTAGTAATTGGATTTTAAGGTCCTGTTGGCCGCACACGATCGCCTCAGGATGATCAAACTCGTTGCAAGCAAATGCCCATTTTAACCCTTTCTCAGCTCAAGGTGGAGAGATCACACAAACAGCACTGAGGCGACCCTGGTGTCAAAAATGGGGGAAATCAACCAGGTTCACCGCAAGCACCATTTAATTAGGCTGGTTAGCAGTCGGATATTAGCACCCTGTCAACCCCTCAGGCTTACCTTGGGGTGAATTTTAATTAGGTAGTTATTGCACTTATGAAAAAGAAAAAAACAAATGGCCTCAGGAACTTTGGCCTCAATTGGCGGCTCTTCTGGGAATCCTTAAAATTCTTAGGAATCTTATTTGGGTATCCGTTCCACCCCTGTGTTGCTGCAGCAGCACGTAAAAGATCTTGCTCATTCTGCCAAAGGTGCAGGTGACAGGTTACAGCCACCCACATATATGCATCCTACATACGTGGCTTCAAATGAAATGACACTGTAAACTGGTACATGGTTGAATGGTTACTCAAAATGTGTGCCGAAACGGCAGCAGCTCCATGTGGCACCAGCAATGCACGAACCAAACAGCGTTGTAAGCACACCACTCAGATGGATGTTAAAAACTGCTCTATAAAAGGCTACAGTTACAGTCACTCATTCAGAATCACATGCAACACAAGCGCAGTGAGTCTGCTTGAGAGCAGAGAATAGCGCTATATAAAAGCAATCAATAATAAGTCATAAATAGAGCAGAACATGATATGGCTAAGACTGGTAGGGAGAGGGGGAGAATGATATGGGCAGAAAAAGGAAATTAAGACCATGGATAATGCACCAGTAATAAACCAGGGAGGGGAAGGGGCGGTGAATGATATCATTGGCGGGAGCTGCCACAAGTATCATTTTTGTCACAACAAAAGACGTCTTTTGTTGCGACAAAAGTATGCTTGCCGTGACAAAACGTTTGTCGCAACAAACACTTGTTTGTCGCGACAAAAATGATACTTGTGGCAGCTCCTGCCAATGATAAAATGATAATACAAAGCAGATCTGAAAGGCAAGAGTACTCCCCCAAGGGAGATTTGTGTGGACTAGTAAGTCACTGCCCGTTCTTTGGTAAAGTGTTTTCAACAAATGTACGTACATGCAAACATCAATATTACCAAGCAAAGCTGAATGCAAAACAAAGGAGAATGATCAGGCCAATTCTCTTTATATCACATGAACAGGACTATGCACCAACAAAGTTTGAAGAAAAAATGGAATAATTATGGATGTGGATCATATTAATAAAACAATTTCCACTGCCCCACGGTACCGAAGTGACGAGAAACAAAGAAGAAACTGTTGGGAAACTGCTGGGGAACTTCCGAATATGGGGACATGGGCATACGTACAACTGCCTTGCCAAAAAGCAGTCAAATTCAGGAATGCCATCACTGCAGACCAAAAACATTTTCAAACCTTGCACAACACTGCAGAATCTTTTCGCCCAGTAAAATAACGCTGCTAGTGCTATTAAAATAAATACCGTTAAACGAAATACAGCAGTATACACAGTATAAAAGATGCAGTACAACATAAGAACATGTGACGCATGTAGTGTGTTTCAAGGCAATCCTGGATTTGAGATGAACCTCATAGGCAGGCAGTGTGGCACTGACTGGAGTAAAGCGGACAAGCTGTTAATGAACTGTGAAGGCAACTTCCGTACAAAATATTTCAATCCATAAAGTGGACAAGCAGCTACTGAATGGTTTAAACAACAGTCTTACCAACTATTTCAATCCATGTTCCATAGCTGATCCAGGCGTGGGAACTGATTCGAAAGAAGAACTCTCAAATCTAGCACCCCCCCCCGCCGTAACATTCACTTTTTCATAGCTGAAACATAGCGCACAAGCATGTTAGAATGACTGCGTTCAAGCCTATCGTCAGCCCATGAGTGTAACAGCAAGTGGCTGTGTTCACAATTATGCGACCTAGACGGGTGATAGCCGCACGTGAATGCGCTCCATATGTTTCATGGGTATTCGGTTTTGGAACTGAAACTGGTGCTCCCATTTTTTCTCTCTTCTTTTTTGTACCGCCGATTTCTTTTCCCCGCTGCCATTTTTCTCTCTCTGTGGAAAGTCAGTTTCACTGCCATGGAAATTTGGGTTTTCGCGGACAACTCCCATGCCTGAGATCTCTTTTCCCCCTAAATGCACATTTCATTTTGATTATTTCCGCTTGTGTGATCATTTCAGATATTTCAACAAGACAGAAAAAAATGTGACCCTCTCCCATAAAATCAGTCATAAGCTGTAATTAGTGTATTTTGAGATGTGGATAATTTCGAAAACTGCAGCCCTGGCCGATTATTTTGGTCTCTAAATGAGGACTGCAGTAAAAGAATGATTAAAGTTGTGGCCATTTGAAGTTGCTGTGTGTTATGGCAGCCTTTTTTAATATTTTTTTTAAAGTGCTCTGAAAGATTTTGTGCCTTTTTGCTTATTTTCTTTAGCAACGTGGGTTTAGACTTTAGACTGCCAGATTTTTTTCACAGTAATAAATTTGGATAAAGGTGCATGGCATGCTGAGGTTCTGTTGGAATGCAAATACATTTCATTCGGCCAAACATCGGTCATTCGCTTAACATTAGTATGCTTTATTCCATGGTATGATTATTTAAACCCATTTTTAACATTCGCATAACATTAGCATGCTTTACTCCAAGGTATGATTATTTAAACCCATTTTTTTAACATTCACATAACAGCATGTTTTACTCCGTGGTATGATTATTTAAACCCATTTTTTAACAACTTAATGACATTTGTAAAGGAAAATCTCATAACTACTTGATAATTTAAGGCCTAAACAATGCAATTCAGCAACAACAAAAATAAATTTAAAAAATCACCCAGATCGGCCCCCAATGGCTACTTCTGTCCCTAGGGCCGACTGACAGCTGTGACCTGAGACTGGTCTTGTGGGAGAGGGTCACGTATGTACACAGTTCCAAAGAGCTGGACAGGGCATGATCAGCCCTTTGTGCCTGCTGAGCTAATATGTATATTGTATCTAGGTTCTTGTTTGAATGTGTGATGGGTGTATGATTAGGTTTGGGTAGTGTGTATGTGTCGAGTCGATGGCTGAGTGTATCTGGTTGAGTAGAATTAATACTGGCGTATGTGTGTGTGCATGTGTGAGTGTGCATGTGTGTGTGTGCATGGGTATGTGTGTGTGTGTGTGTGTGTGTGTGTGTGTGTGTGTGGTGTGCTGGTGTGACATGAGTACACACCCATTTATAATTTGTGAGTTTATATTTGTATTACAGATTTTTGTGCAGCATAACTAGTTTGTGTTGTTGTAAATGCAAATGTTTTGGCTTTCCTTTACATGTTCTTAAATTAATGAGCCTTATATTAGTTAAGTTAAATTGCCCTGTGAGGGATGATTAAAGTTTTGATCCTGACTTGATTTACATCACCCACACGACAAAATCTTTTCAACAAAGGTAGAAACTGACATTTTCATTGAGTAATAAAATAACTCACTGACTTAATATGAAGGGAGCTTCATTCACTTATTTTTTTCTTTCAAACACAAGCACTGTCCGCATGAAGCGCTGAGACAATTTAGGCAGACAAAGTTTTTTGATTAACAGTAACAACACATACAGCACTTGCTGACCAGTTTAGGTAATGCATCAAATATTCTTGCTTCCATTTGAGTCAAAAATGGCAAAACTGCACCTAAACCTTCCTTGTGAATCTCAGTTCAAACCCCACAATCTCAAAACGATCTGGTAATGGTATCACCAGTGGATGCCGGGTAAAATGACATTACCATTTCTCAATCTAGTAGCAAGTATTGACCTACAGATTCAAATAATACACAACAAAGGCACACAAAAAAAGAAAGAAAAGAAAGAAAAAAAAGGAAAAAAGAGCGCACTACACAAGAGCCATTCTGAAGAAGATGTTGCCCACGGCCAAGACGTAATGCAAAATGTCAACCCGGGGAATGCCGTGCAGATGGCCCTCTGAGCCGATAGCAAGGCCGGAGGCGATGTAGGCGGCAGCGCCAATCAGCCCATAGAGATTAAAGTGGCGCAGACACACCAGGATGATGGTCAGCATGCCAAACCCACTGGCCGCCTCCGTCAGCATCTTCCGAAGCTTTTCGTCGACAAAGCGGGACGCCACTACGGCGCCGATGACAAAGAGGAAGTTGAGGTTGACCATGATGGGGATGCTGTGGTGAGCAAAGCCCACGCCCAGCAGAGGCACTCCCGCCACTTGCGCCAACCAGGACAACTTTTTGTGGTACTCCTGCACAGCAGTGAAACCAAGCATAAACATGGTGGATGGGATGGCAGTGGGACTCGACAGACAATCCTGAATTGGACATTGTTGCGTACAGAACAGGGCACCTAGCTACTGTTTTTCTTTTTCTTTCTCTACTTCAAGTGCTGTGCACAGGTGGACTGACTATGACTCAGGGTCCTCTCTCGTCTGCCCATCCAATTGTCTATCTATCCATCGCCCCTTTTTCTCTCTCCTCTGCATGTCCAGTTATCTACCATTCTATCCACCACTTTTCTCTTATTTGAAGTTTGACATACTAACCCCTACCCCCACCCCTTTTCTCTCCTCTACCCATCTAAATGTCTGTCTATCCACCACTTTTTTCTCTTATTTACAGTTTGACACACACCCAACACCCCGTTTTCTCTCTCTTCTGCCCATCCAGTTATCTTTCTCTCTATCCACTCCTTTTCTCTCTTATTTATGGATGGACAGACCACTCTCCACCCTTTTTCTCTCTCTCCTCTTCCCATCCAATTATCAATCTGTCTATCCATCCACACTATTTGCTGGACTAACAAGATGAAAAAAAAGAAAAAGACAACAATCTCTGCTGACAAAATGCAAATGACCTTACCGTGACGGAGGAATTTGGGCGTGACAAGGCAAAGCGGTAGACCCCAGTCGCTGCTGCAATGCCCTGGATGGAGAGGCCAAAGGCGGCAAAGAAGTTTTCCCAGAACACACAGTAAACAAAGTGGATTACAGACAACGCGAGCACCATGTCGGAAATGGATGTGGTCAGCTGTCTTGCCATTGTGAGGTCGTTCAACACATCAGCCGATTCTGGGAAGTATGTTCAATCTGAAACAGATGCACAGGGTTAAGTTTCATTGTCATCTGAACCATACTGATGACAGATCTCTGTCTTATTAATGTAGGTCATTTTTGCAGGTGTACCATATGCTGGTAATATGATAATGGCATACACAGTGTGCAACATATATATATATATATGCAATCAAGATCAAGATCAAGAAGATCAAGGCTGGGATCAAGATCTGACTGAAGAGGTGGGGGAAGAGGGAGACTATGCTACATTTAATGCTACTCTGTCACCACCAGAATGACTCCTGCATTAAGATGGGCAGCAATGAGAGCCATTTTAATGTTTCAATAATTGTGAGGGACAGTCATAAGACAGTGTCTACAGGCCACAACTTTTGAAGAGAGAGGAGAGCTGAAATGGAACTGAGCGTTGCTTCTGCGACCTACCCCATCAGACTGATCAATCCTGGCGAGTTAATAATGATAAAAATAATGTACTCTTTTATGTGCTGTTTTTCCAATAGAGTACACATTCATGACAAAGCAAGGAACAAAATACAGTCAAAACAAACTTCCGAGAGCACGCACGCACACAGGCAGTATCCACTTTTAGCCCCGTCGGTTCGCTATCCTCAAATGGTTTGAAGATGCGTGTGTGCGTGCGTTTGTGTGTATAGCACTAGCATAGTACGGAATGAACTGATATGTGGATATGCCAGCGTAGTACATACTTCAGGTTCATTCCGTCCACACACACACACACACACACACACACACATTCTCATACAATTTGAGGACAGCGAACCGACGGGGCTAAAAGTGGACATTGCCCGCACACACACACTGTATACACAGACGTCACTCTCCCTACTAGTACTATTGTACTAAAGTTGTAGTTTTAGTTCGGTCAACTGCATTAACATTTTCCTATGTAATATTACTGCAGCTAAGAGATCTCAGTAAAATTAAGTAAATTTATTGGACTGTGATCATGGATTCGAGACTGATCTTGAAGCAACCATCCGGACAGTGCCTCAAACATCTTCTGAAAAACAACAAATTTCTAATGACAAATACGTGATGGTGACCTTTGTTTAAGCCAAAATATGCAACTTTCGGAATATACACGATTAATAACACACAAACGAGTCCTGGCATCGTTTTGCAGTAATCTTTACCGGTACCTTTTGTGAGACGACCACAACCTGGCGGAATTAATTTTTTTGAGAAACCTGAGAGTTATTTCCCTTTAGTTTAAAGGAGTGGAAAACAAATTACAGTCTCAGAGCTTACCTATACCGATGTGTAACAATCAATCGAAACTTGATTGCAAAAGTTTTCTTTCCCTTTATTTATCAAAGTAACCAGCCAGGTTCAGAAAGAGCGTACTAGTTCATAAGATCACCTTATGAGCAATTCGTGCTGGTGCTATAAGGAATATTAGACATCCCCCCGGCGGCCCCACCCGGCGGCGGCCGCTGCCGCGCCGGCGGGGTGGAATTCGCCGATTGGCTTTGACTCAAACACGGTGCATATATATATATATATATATATATATATATATATATATATATATAGAGAGAGAGAGAGAGAGAGAGAGAGAGAGAGAGAGAGAGAGAGAGAGAGAGAGAGAGTAAAAGATTTCAAACCAAGACATGCCTTTCATTGAGTGTTATACGTTCTCTCTCTCTCTCTCTCTCTCTCTCTCTCTCTCTCTCTCTCTCTCTCTCTCTCTCTCTCTCTCTCACACACACATTCTCTCGGCATTATTGGCTGGTCCTGTCACTCAGTACTGATTAGAAAAATCTAAGACTTTCAGTTTTTCCTTCAGCTTTATGTCAAGAAGCACTGAAAACTTTTCAAATTGCAAAAAGCTGATAAAGCGGTAATGCAAACTGCCCGCCGCGTCGGAAACCTTTTTCAGCACCTCTTTTCGATTCTCAGTTCTTCAGCATTTTGGTGCTCGGTCTTTATGTGTGAATACTTCAATTTGTGCCAGATGGATACTACTATGACACAAAAGTTTCAGCTCAGTGACTGCCGGGCAAACTGTTGCCGGCAACTCAGTGCGATTTAATACAGACAAAACTGTAAACTACTTCACTTAGGGCAAAATTGACCACTCAGTGAAATAGCCACTGATAAAACATGAAACGCGGCATGGAACTGAGAAAAGATGAGGCAATTCAGAAGTGTTAAGGACGTACTTGGCGTACTTGTAGACAGCGAGCTGAAGAGCAAGTCGGCCGCAAGGCAAACACCGGCAGCTCTTCGTGGCTCTTGTGAGGTCACACCTGGAGTTTGGCCAATCAGTGTTGCCGGTTTGGGCTTCCGCTGAGAAAGACACTGAGACTGTTACTGAAATGGGGGTCTTCTTCTTCTTCTTCCTCCTCCGTGTGGTGTCCAACTTATGGGTTATTTTGGTGTTTCCATAATCCTCCGAACTCTGACAGGGATCATAGGAGCTTCAACGTGCTTATGTGACTTTTTTGAGTACGTATACACATGGGGGGGGGGGGGGGGGGGGGGACCTCGGTTTATAGTCTCATCCAAAGGACATTGGGTGTCTTGAGACGCGGAGCGGCCGCAACAAAATTAGTTCTTGGCCTTGATGAAGCTCTTGACTACAGTGAAAGACTGAAGTGCATGGATTTGTTACTGAAGTATGAAATATCTTAGAGAGAGACCAACAAGTACTCAGTGCACAGAAAAGGTGTTGCCTGTACAGTGTCAACACGAACAACCTGTAGGAAATTAATACTGAGATAACAACAAGAGGGCATTGACAAACTATACAAATCAGTGAAAATCCTGAGATGTTACACAAGCCTGTGTCACTGAATATTTTTCTCTCTCCGCCTTCATACTGAGTCAAGCTGTAGACTGCTGGAGAGGTTGTTGACGATCCACCTTGGCGGGCTTTCAAGACTGAGCAGGTTAGACCTACAGGAAGTTTCTTCAGACACTGAGTGAGTTTTGCCAACCCGTGCCGGCAGCACTGAGACTTGTTGGCCTCAATGACTGAGTTAGGCTAGGACAGCTTAGGCTGGAAACGACCAGATTAAATGCTTTTAGCTTAAGTAAACTCCGGTCATCATATCGTATATATCATCAGCTTTTCGCTGCAAAAATCCGATCATCATATCATATATATTATCAGCTCTTAGGAAAAAAGCTGAGACTGAGTTGAAGAAACAGCCAGTTTTCTGTAATATTTGCAGGACTTACCAGGGTAATTAGATTGTACTGTTTGGCAGAAACTGACTGAGTCCCGGCTCAGCTAATGCAGATTTTATTACTGAATATGATAATATTGGGGTCTTAGAGTGCCCTTTCTCAAGGTGAGCGGCCCTAGGTATGACATTTCATAATAAAACTGTAACAACTGACATCAAAAAACAATGTTAACATACACTGACAAATCATTGTTATTATCTGCCCCCATCCCCCCAACACACACACACACACACACACACACACACATACACACATACACACACACACACACACACACACACACACACACACACACACCACAAACACACACACACACACACACACGCACGCACACACTGACACGCACGCACGCACACACACACACACTGACACACACACACCGCGGTAATGACACTGACTCAGTGATACTCACTGATTCAAGTTACTGAGGCAGGCTGGACTCGAGACACTGAGTTGGAAGTGTTACAGTGAGGAGCAAGACTGAGACACAGAAAACGTGTCTTGAGTTGCACATGACTTGAATGAAAAGTCTGAGCCTTGTCGCACACGGAATGTGACGGATCAGTGAAATGACTCAGCCACGGGTGAGACAGGACTGACTGAGATAACGGTTGTTCCGGCAGACCCGGCCGAGGGACCAGTCATGAAAGAAAAACTAGAGTGAACATATTCTTCGGCTTCTTGGTGCTTCTTCAGCTTTTGGGTATTTGTGGATCCGTTTTTGGCAAGAAGCTAAATTATTTTCAGCTTCAGTGAGTCACAGTTTTGACTGTAACGGCTGAGTTCGCGCCGCGACTGAGTTCTGAGACTGACAAGAACACGTTTTGAAAAACGCATAGGAGCCTAGAACATAAGTCAAAGAATTACACTCCGGCTGCGGATACAAAAAACAACCAAGCAGTACCATACAAATAAGTTAAAAACAAAACTGTGATTAAACATGGGTGGTAAGTGGGACCTGTAACTTGCGAGAGGTATTTAGCTAGACAGCGATTTTGTAACGCTCGCAGTGCTTATGGTTGACACGCGTTCCGAATTTTACTGAGCGCAAGAGACGTTACGCTGCACCAGCTGCCGCCAAGCATTTAACGGCCTTGACGTCGGCTTTGTCTGAGAGTTTGAGATTCTGGATCGGCAGTGGCAGTTGCGTTTTCCACCAGTTCTTGTGCTTTGATGCCCTGAGTGTCGGTTTACAGACCTGTGTGCTGTTTGGATAATCAGAGTGGTTGCCCGACAGAAATTGTTGGGTAATGTGAGCTTCTTCGCTGTGTGTATGCTTTCGTTACTGGCTGTTTAGTAAGGTCGATCACAGTTTATTCGCTTACGATACGACTGGATTCTGGAGAAGGTGCGCAACGCCTTTATTCACCCTTCAATGGGCGGGACACTGACAGTTGGAAGATATCGGTAGCAAGTTCCTTCCGTGACGCACGTAAAATGGAGAGGAAAAAGAAGATTAGTTAGAAACTTAGAATTGTGTGCTGTCTGTGTGTTCCAACTGTTGACGAGAGAGGTGCGAGTTTCGAACCGAGCTCAAAGCGTTCTCGGCATCTGTTGTTGACTGAAGAGTTTTCTAGGCTTGCGTGATTTGTCTTAGGCTACATTGGCACATTTGGAATAAAGATGGAAAAGGTCACGTCCATCGTCTGCTGCTGCCTCTTCAGGATTCTCTTGCCCCTGACGTTACTGGCAGGTGTGTATACATTTCCAGTATCACCTTCAGTGTGTGTGTGTGTAAGTGGGGCGGGGCGGGTGGTACAAGAACAAATTAACTCCCAGCCGATTCCTCCATAGCTTTCTGTCGACTCGTGTGTATCTCATTCTCACGCTCGCACACAACATATTCGGCAGCTAGCACTTGTAAGTTTGTAGCTCACTTCGAGTGCTCAGCATTGGGACTTTTTGTTGTTGTTTGTTGGCCAGCGCAGCCCGCCAGAGTGAAACTGATAGTGATACAAGAGATATTTGAACACGCCCTGCAGCGTCTCTGGTGATAATGATAGTGATACCACTATCACAGTGGTAGAACCGACAACACTGTGTTGATAGTGGCCACACCATTTTCTAAGAGACAGGCTGGAACATTGTCCTAAACTTGGAAAAAATAAAAGTTTATGCAGTCTCAATCGTAGGTCCTGTATCTGTTCAGCTTCAAGTGTTTGCTCCACTCTAATCAGATTCTTGAATTTGTTGTGTTCATGACTGAAAATCAGAGTAAATCAGTAATGTGTAAGCTCAAGTATACAGTTTTGCACTGTCCCCTGTTACAATTTACAGTGCTAGTGAAGTAGACTGAACAAATGAATGTTGTTTGTACAACATGAGTATGGCTGAGTCACATGATGTTGTGTAGGTCAGATTTTTGCACAGTTGTTCTGCTTTGTCATTAATCAGATTACTGATATCACCAAGTGCTGTAGACACAATCACTGAATCAGAGGATGGAATTGTGTTGATTAATCTTGATAACACAAAATTACTGATATATATATATATATATATATATATATATTAAGGGATCACATAAGGAATTGTGGAATTAACAGATCTAGGATAGTGTCATGCCACTGATTAGTCTCAAGCTGGTACATTTGGTGATAATTTATTATCTGTAGTGTTAATTTGTATTAAATTGTTTTAAAAAATTCAAAAGATTAAACTTAAAGGTAACATTTGATTTTGAATGCATTTCGTCAACCCGACATCCGAGGACATGAAGCCCCACATCATCATCATTGAATGCATTTTTAGTACTTTTAAATTTATTATTATTATTTTTGTAATTTAGTCAACTTCAGGTGCTACCTTGAAATTGGCAGTTTTTTAATTTTATTTTTTTAAATGCAGTTTTATGCATTGAATTGCATTCCATAATCTGTTTACCGGTTGCTTACAGAAATTCTATAATATTAATACTATTACTGGTCATTAGTGATTAGAATTATAGAAACACAGCTTACGTAAAATTTAAAAACTGAATTTCTAAACATGAAAAGGTGTATTTTCAATGTTCATGACAACATGCCCACAATTTATAACTACAACATTATTTACTGTACATCACTACATGTATAACATTATTTACTGTACACCTATAGTGTTTCTATAGATCTAGTAGTAGTAGTACTATTGTATTAGTAGTACTTCTACCAGTAGTGGCAGTAGACTAGTGTAAACTTGTAGTCTTCATCAGAACAAAAATGAATGCAATACTAGACTGCCAGTACTACTGAAATATCATAGTACTTAATAGTAATTAGTATGATAATAATAATACAATTTATAGTGTGATGGTTTTTGAGACTTGGTAAGTTGGTCACTGTGTACACGTCCTACTTACAATGATGCCAGTGGCATAGTCATTTTAATTGATATTGATAGTTTGTAGAAATCTAGGGTGTATACTTTCATCTGTGATTTAAAACCAGATAACAAGCAAACAACTTCAGTAACAGCTGAATAATGATGATGTTGTTACTGACACAATCCAGCTTTTTCTTTTTCTTTGCAGTGTCCAGTGAAAAGTTATGTCATATTTTATAATTATAAGACAAAAACATTTAAACAAACAAACAAACAACAACAAAAACATGCCCTTTTAGAAGGGCTGCTGTAGCTGGTCAGTTCTTTGGAATTTAGATCAGAAGGTTGTGGGTTTGAATCCCATCAGGCCATCCAGTGGTATTATAATTTATAGTAACTGGCCATCCCTGACCAGCTCCTGTAGCATAGACTGTGCAAGTATTGTGGTTTCATGGGCTCAGTGGGTAGTATCATGTAGATTATGCTGACACAGCTGAGCTTCATCCATTGTGTTGGGTGTGGGGGTGGGGTGGGGGCGCTCTTTATGCTTGATGAAAGCTGCTGGCGCCAGCCACACTCCTGGGATCTGTGTGACATCAGGATGATGATGGTACTGATAGTGATGTAAGCCTGGTCTGATCCTCTGTGGCCTTGCAAAGTACTGTGTCGGTACTTTGGTCTTAAGCTTATACATGTATTGTATACAGTCTGTTTAGCATCACCATTTGCTTCTCAACATCACTGTCAGTGGCATCGGTCACTGATTGAGTTAGCATTGTATTGTACTTTTTGTTTCGGTGGTGGTCCCCCAAGCCCTGCTCTTCTGGTATCCTCATATTTTTGTTTTGTAACCCTGCCTCCTTCCTTGCCTGGTGCAGATCTTGTCCCTTCCTCCTTCCTTGCCTGGTGCAGATCTTGTTCCTGCCTCCTTCACTCAAGTTCACTGCCTGGTGCAGATCTTGTTCCTGCCACCTTCACTCAAGTTCACTGCCTGGTGCAGATCTTGTCCCTGCCACCTTCCTTGCCTGGTGCAGATCTTGTCCCTGCCTCCTTCCTTGCCTGGGGCAGATCTTGTCCCTGCCTCCTTCACTCAAGTTCACTGCCTGGGGCAGATCTTGTCCCTGCCTCCTTCACTCAAGTTCATTCACTGCCTGGGGCAGATCTTGTCCCTGCCTCCTTCACTCAAGTTCACTGCCTGGGGCAGATCTTGTCCCTGCCTCCTTCACTCAAGTTCACTCACTGCCTGGGGCAGATCTTGTCCCTGCCTCCTTCACTCAAGTTCACTGCCTGGGGCAGATCTTGTCCCTGCCTCCTTCACTCAAGTTCATTGCCTGGGGCAGATCTTGTCCCTGCCTCCTTCACTCAAGTTCATTGCCTGGTGCAGATCTTGTCCCTGCCTCCTTCACTCAAGTTCACTCACTACCTGGTGCAGATCTTGTCCCTGCTTCCTTCCTTGCCTGGTGCAGATCTTGTCTGAGGCTGGCTGTAGCAGCTGTAGCATTAGAAATAGAAGCTGACAAAAGAGGTGTGGATACAAGGGGAGCTGGGGCTGGCCATATAGTGTAACCAACTGTAGCACTATGGGAGGTTTGCAGACAAAAAGGGGAACTGGAGCTGGCTGAATAGTGTAACCAGCTGTAGCACTATAGGATTAGGAGGTTTGCAGAAAGAAGGGGAGCTGGGGATGGCAAGTGTAACCAAATGTAACTTTGTAAGACTGTAGGAGGTGTACAGACAGAAATGAGAAAGGGGAACTGGAGCTGGCTGTATAGTGTAACCAACTGTAGCACTATTGGATGTATGCAGATGGAAGGGGAGCTGGGGCTGGCCATATAGTGTAACCAACTGTAGCACTGTAGGAGCTGTGCAGACAGACAGGGAGCTGGGGCTGGCCATATGCTAGTGTAACCAACTGTAGCACTGCAAAAGGTTTGCAGGTATAAGGGGAGCTGGGGATGGCTATAGTATAGTGTTACCAGCTGTAGCACTATATGAGGTGTGCAGACAGAAGGGGAGCTGGGGCTGTCTGCATTTATAATGTAACCAACTGTATCACTATAGGAGGTATGGAGACAGAAGGGGAGCTGGGGATGGCTATATGGTGTAACTAACTGTAGCACTATAGGAGATATGCAGACAGAAGGGAATCTGGGGATGGCAGTATAGTATAACCAACTGTAGCACTATAGGATTGGGATGTATGCAGACAGAAGTGGAGCTAGGGGCTGGCAATATAGTGTAACCAATGGTATCATTATTGGATGTATGCTGATGGAAGGGGAACTGGGGTTGGTCATATAGTGGAACCAACTGTAGCACTATAGGAGGTGTGCACAGACGGGGAACTGGGGATGGCTGTATAGTGTAACCAACTGTAGCACTATAGGAGCTGTGCAGACAGGAGAGCTGGGGCTGGCCATATAGTGTAACCAACTGTAGCACTATAGGAGGTGTGCAGACAGAAGGGGAGCTGGAGCTAGCTATTGCCGCAATATAGTGTAACCAACTGTAGCACTATAGGAGCTGTGCAGACAGAAGGGGAGCTGGAGCTGGCTATTGCCGCAATATAGTGTAACCAACTGTAGCACTATAGGAGCTGTGCAGACAGAAGGGGAGCTGGAGCTGGCTATTGCCGCAGTATAGTGTAACCAGCTGTAGTGCTATAGGAGCTGTGCAGACAAGAGAGCTAGGGCTGGCTATTTTAATATAGAGTGACCAGCTGTGGGTGTGTAGCAGACTAGCACTAGCAGCACTTGACAAAGGTCAGAGGTGGGCTTTTAAAGTGAACTGACCTGGGAGGTCATTCCCATGGCACTGCTGCCAGGTCCGGCTTGGGGTATTGGTGAGTGGACATTGACAGCCGGTCTGCTCTCTGAAGGGGACGCTCACCCAGTGATCAAGCTGGACATGTTCCAGACCGGTGTGACATCTATAGTATAAGGTCTAGAAAGTGGTTCACCGACACCGGTCAGAAAATTACTGTAAGGGGTCAGATATGCTGCCATCTATACTGCCGGAGCTCTCCTAGCAAACACCCTGTTCCCTTCCCTGTCTATAACGCTCACACACACACACACATACACGCGCGCACGCGCACGCACACACACACAGAGTCACTCTGTCTCTCTGTGATGCGTTTAAAAAAAAGAAGTTTTGAGAACTGGTCAAGCAAAATAACACTTAACAGCCGGTGATATTTTTTCTGGTATAAATTGATCTTACATGGTGAACTCCCGGAAATTACCAATTAACGTGAACCCTGTCTGGCTCCACAAGTTAGCTAATGTCATTGTTGTGGACAGGGAACTGTGTACTACAGTTGTATAATAGTTATAAGTAGTAGTGCTAGTACTACTAGTAGATCTGTGTGTAGAGTCAGAACAGGCATGGCCACTGAACACTAAATGACTAATGCAGTTTCCAACCCTTTTCATTTCTGTGGTTATAATTTAATTATTCATAATTTGTATTGGAATAAAATTAAAATAAACCTGAAATTATTATAACTAGACAGTGAGTTAACTTAGAATTGGGTAGAACAGTTTCTAAAATTCAGTTTATAATGTATAGATCAGTAATAGATACATGTATAAATATGATAATGATGTATTATAATATTTTTAATATATATATTGTTTCGAAAGTTGAATTTATAATGTATAGATATATATATATAAATATGATATATATATATATATTATACGCTGTATAATTTCTTTCCTTTTAGCGACTCTATTCCGATACAACGTTCCATCACTTATTTACCTGGTATGTTTGCTGGTGATACCTCTCCTGCCCTACCCAAAGGTCAACTCCATGGCAGGTCAGTCACTGTGTGTGTGTGTGTGTGTGTGTGTGTGTGTGTGTGTGTGTGTGTGTGTGTGTGAGGTACAGTGTGTGTGTGGTGTGTGTGTGTGTGTGTGTGTGTGTGTGTGTGTGTGTGTGTGGTGTGATAAACTGCGCCTGTCATTGTGCAGTATACAGTACCTTAATACTCTTACTGCGTAGGTGTGTGTTATCTCTTGTTGTGCATCACTGTCATGTCATTTATGTGTGTGCCTGTGTATCTGTGTATTGGCACTGTCTTTTTAGTGTGCATGTTACTGCTTTTGTGTATGTTAGTGTCTCACTGACATTGTCAGTGTCTCACTGTCATTTTATGTGAGTGGCAGTGTCACTGTGTCAGCATATATTTTATGATCAGAATGTGCAAGTGTCTGGTTCATTCTGAATGGGTGACCGTGTGTGCTTGGGTGCAAAGTAGAACTGGAAATTAGACCAGTTCATGCAGTTGATTTACATTGGGTTTGAAATTGAAAAGGGGTTTTGGTGGGACAAGGTTGTCTGCACTATAGAGTGCCCTGCTGTGGGATTTTCTTTGACCCAGTGTGAGCACAGGGGAGAATTGATTCTCTCGGGGCAAACAAGAAACTTGCTTCAATGGTGTTACCATTCCTGTCCAATTGAAAGACGCCTAAAACACTGTGTGTGTGTGGTGCGTGTGTGCGTGTGTGTGTGTGTGTGTGTGTGGTGTGTGTGTGTGTGTGTGTGTGTGTGTGTGTGTGTGTGTGTGTGTGTGTGTGTGTGTGTGTTTGAGGTAGTGTGTGTGTGTGTGTTTTTTTTTTTTTGAGGTAGTGTGTGTGTGTGTGTGTATGTGTGTGTGTGTGTGTGTGTGTGTGTGTGTGTGTGTGTGTGTGTGTGTGTGTGTGTGTGCAAACATAAATGGAATGAATTTTAGATATATGTTGAATGAATGAACATTTATATATATTTATGGCATATGTTCTGTTTTGACATAGCCAGTAAGTTTCATAATAATTCAGATGATTGTGTGTTATAAAATGCCCTTGTATAATGCTTGAGGGCATGGAACACACTCCAGTGCAAGCCTTGCTTTCCGGCACCTCCCTCCTGGAGAAAGGCTGTCATAAACCAGTGCTTGGTGTTTGGGCATGGAACTGATGGGGCCAATTTATTCATTATTAGATTGCGTACTTAGTATTATTGTACATGCAAGTTTTTAAAGGACATGAAGGCATATGGTCACTTCAACTGATAGCTTGGTGCTGCTACTTTCATGCTAGTGGGCCGTAGTGTAGTGTACTCACAGCAAAAGAAAAGCAAGAACTACCTCCCTGTTGAAGCACACAGTTGATGTACAAAACTGACAAACCACATGTACATGCACACACAGTACACACACACACACACACACACACACACACACACACACACACACACACACACACACACACGGCAGAGTACGTACACACACAGAGAGTACACACACACAACACACACACACACACACACACACACACACACACACACACACACACATACACACGCTGTCACACACACAGTCACACACACACACGACACACACATATGCACACGCACTACATACTAGCCACACATA
>JABMCL010000106.1:750000-752500 GCA_018857735.1 Alviniconcha marisindica
ATGACATAGCAAATTATTCTCTCCGAGTAAAGGCGTGTTTGCCAAGGTGATCATTTCTTAGAATTTCTGGTTGTGTATCTATGTGTGTAAGTAATAAAAAATAAATAAAAATAAATCATTGTTGTTCTGAAGTAGATATCGAATTCGGGTACTGGACTGGAAAAAAAAAAATCAGTGTTGTTCTGAAGTAGATACATCTGTTATTACTATCACGCTGTTGGTTAACATTAAAAACAAAAAAAATAACAAAAAATTCTCTCCGAGTAAAGGCGTGTTTGCCAAGGTGATCTATTCTTAGAATTTCTGGTTGTGTATCTATGTGTGTAAGTAATAAAAATAAAATAAAAAAATCATTGTTGTTCTGAAGTAGATATCGAATTCGTGTCTGGACTGGAAAAAAAAAAATCAGTAAAAAAATCAGTGTTGTTCTGTTATTACTATCACGCTGTTGGTTAACATTTAAAAATAAAATAAAAAAATCAGTGTTGTTCTGTTATTACTATCACGCTGTTGGTTAACATTAAAAATAAAAAAAAAAAAAAAAAAAAAATCCGGTACAAAAGACTGGACCCCCACTGGCCAGAGAGCTCAGGAGCTGTGTGAAAGACGAGGTGGCCGTCCTGGGCTCCCCTCCCCGTCCCTAGGCCCTAATCGTCTTTATGGTCTCTGTGGACGTAAAGCAACATTGAACTTTGAACAGCGGCTAAATCTCAGATGTGCTGGTCGGCACGGCGTGTAACGAATCTCAAATCTCAGTTTGCTCGCTACGTACTCTACGCTTTGTTCGTGACGAATCGCGGACAGTGTCACGTTCGAACATCGACTGTATCGTATCATGCTGACCGAAGTTGTCGCGTTTTGCCCGCTCTGTGTTGGCTTTGCATTAAAAGAATATCCTCATTTCACTGTCGTTCCCCCTGATAAAACCCTACTGGTTGACCGGGCGTAGAACACCAAGTTGTTCTAGTGTGTGTGTGTGTGTGTGTGTGTGTGTGTGTGTGTGTTAGCAGTTGTGTGTGTGTGTTAGCAGTTGTGTGTGTGTGTGTGTGTGTGTGTGTGTGTGTGTGTGTGGAGGGGGTGTGTGTGTGTGTGTGTGTTAGCAGTTGTGTGTGTGTGTTAGCAGTTGTGTGTGTGTTGCGGTGGTGTGTGTGTGTGTGTGTGTGTGTGTGTGTGTGTGTGTGTGTGTGTTAGCAGGTGTGTGTGTGTGTGTGTGTGTGTGTGTGTGTGTGTGTGTGTGTGTGTGTTTTAGCAGGTGTGTGTGTGTGTTAGCAGGTGTGTGTGTGTGTGTGTGTGTGTGTGTGTGTGTGTGTGTGTGTGTGTGTGTTAGCAGGTGTGTGTGTGTGTGGTGTGTGTGTGTGTGTGTGTGTGTGTGTGTGTGTGTGTGTTTAGCAGTGTGTGTGTGTGTGTGTGTGTGTTTTGGTTGTGTGTGTGTGTGTGTGTGTGTGTGTGTGTGTGTGTGTGTGTGTGTGTGTGTGTGTGTGTGTGTTAGCAGTCAATACGTGCGCGAACGGTGGAAACTACTAGCGCCGAGGATGTGCTTCGGCAGCGCTTTCTTCCTCGCAGTCCGTCTGTGTGTGTGTGTGCGTGTCTGACTTTGCACTCGGTGTGTGTCTGCAAATAGTTGTAGGACTCGCGAGTAGTGCAGCTGCCTGGAATGCAGCGTGAGTGTGCCAGACTGGGGGCACAACAAGCAGTAGTTCCACATGCGTGCTTTTTTTATCCCTTTTTTTTCCTTTTCTTTTTTCTTTTTCTTCTCTTTTTCTTTTTTCTTGCAAACACTTACGTGTGTACAGGTAGGCTGTGGTTGATGCAACTGGTATATGGCTTTCAGGTAGTGCTGTGGAATGTCAAGGGGGGGGGGGGGGGAGGAGAGAGAGAGTTGCAAAATCGTATTAAACGAATGAAGGAAGGCGACAGTAGAATGGATTATATCTATAGATATAAAAATAAAAATCTAACAAAGTTTGAAATTAATCGAGGGAGCATTATACACACCTAAACAAGAACAAAAAATCAGATCACACACACACACACACACACACACACACACACACACACGCGCGCGCGCGTAGTAATGCATGTCACACTATTGTTCTGTCAGGGCAGTACTGTAGTATGCCAAGTGTGTCGAGGCGGCACTGTAGTATGCCAAGTGTGTCGAGGCGGCACTGTAGTATGGCAAGTGTGTCGAGGCGGCACTGTAGTATGGCAAGTGTGTCGAGGCGGCCTGTAGTATGGCAAGGCAGCACTGTAGTATGCCAAGTGTGTCGAGGCGGCACTGTAGTATGGCAAGGCGGCACTGTAGTATGGCAAGGCAGTACTGTAGTATGCCAAGTGTGTCGAGGCGGCACTGTAGTATGGCAAGGCAGTACTGTAGTATGCCAAGTGTGTCGAGGCGGTACTGTAGTATGGCAAGGCGGCACTGTAGTATGCCAAGTGTGTCGAGGCGGTACTGTAGTATGGCAAGTATGTCGAGGCGGTACGGTAGATGGCAAGGCAG
>JABMCL010000106.1:757500-772500 GCA_018857735.1 Alviniconcha marisindica
GCCTGATATAATTTGAAACGCCTGATATATAATTTGAAAAGCCTGATATATAATTTGAAACGCCTGATATAATTTGAGTTCACTTGTCCCTAATATATGTCATCCGACATCCGAGGACATTAAGAATGAAAGAACAAAATAATTTGAGTTGTCTGTCACAATCTTACTGCCATTTGAGCTCCTACCTAAAACTGTCCGTTAGCTGACAGTTTTCCGATACCTGTGGCGTGATCAATCGTGGGAACTGTTTGGTAGAAGGATGCCGGAAACCAGTGCTTGGAGTCTGATTACACTGCCGACGAGGTCGCGGAGTCAGTTCCTAGAGATGGCCATGTGTGATTTTGATCTTGATTGGATGCGTTGACACCGGCGTCGACAGACAGGACCAGTTCTGGCATATATACGTCAACGGGGAAGAAATGGTATGGAGTGAGCCGGTTTGGCCTAGCGGTAAGGCGTTAGGCTGGTAAGCAGAGGGACCTCGGTTCGAATCTGCTTCGGCTCTCCTTTCTCTTCAAAAGTTGTGGTCTGTGGACACTGTCTTGTGACTTTGTCCCTCACAATTATGAACACATTAAAATGGCTCTCATCGCTGCCCACCTTAATGCAGAAGTCATTCTGGTGGTGACAGTGTAGCGATAGGTATATAATCTCCTTCGCCCCCCGCCCCCGCCCCCTTCCATACCCCCTTCTTCTCCTTCACCCCGTCCCTAATAAGCCTCATGGTTTCTGTGGACGTTAAGCACCATGTTTACTTAATGGTATGCTTGGCATTCTTACCGAACTGCCCAGGAAACATCGAGCGATGCGTTTTTTTGAAACGCAGGCCAACCAAATTAATGGACAACATGCACACGCAGTGCAACAGTTTCACATGGATTGGATACACGTATCATTCATCAATCATGAGAAGAAGACAAATTACCCTACGCCCACATACACGTACACAAACCAAAAACAACAAACAAAAGAACCCCTCCTTACGTAAACTGTCAACGTTGAAAGACCCCCCCCTTCCCAGTTAAAAAACGACTGAAAATTTCAAATGCGTGACCCACTAAGACTTGATATAGCGACAGCCTCTGAATTGGTGTCACACCCTTAAGTTAATCTTAAGTAACACACACACACACACACACACACACACACACACACACACACACACACACACACACACACCCAGCCCCCAAGTTAAACAATCAACGATCGAAAAATTTAATCGCGTGACCTACTGAGACTTGAAATGGCGGCGTCTTGGTTAAATTTATCCTGAACCCCCCACCACCCCCCTCTTCCTCCCAAGTTGAATAATCAACCGGACCGAAAGTTTCAACTGCGTGACCTACTGAGACTTGAAATAGCGGCGTCTTGGTTAAATCCTGAACCCCCCCCCCCCCTCCCCTCACCCCCCTCCTCCTCCCAAGTTAAATAATCAACCGGACCGAAAGTTTCAACTGCGTGACCTACTGAAACTTAAAATGGCGGCGTCGTCTGGGGAAAGGCTGCAATGTTAATGACTTCCGGTACAGATTTGACGGGGAAACGTGGCGGGGGCAGGGCGGACAGACAAGGACATGATCAGCGGTCCGTGATCAAAGGTCGCTGAGGAAATGCATTTCTAAGCGGAGTGAACCAGCGGCTGTTGTAGGATTGTTTTCCCCATGACTCATCATGACTAGTAGGATATTTACCACACTACGAAACTGAAACCGAAAGGCCGTCTTTCTTTGAAATGCCGCTTTTTTGTGTTGTGAGCGCTCACCCCCTTAAAACACACGCACGCACGCGCGCGCACGCACGCACGCACGCACGCACGCACGCACGCACGCACGCACACAACAACAACAACAACAAACAAGCAAACAACAACAACAACAACACAAAACAACAACAACCAAACAAACGTTCTCTTTCTTCTGTTTCTTTAGCTTCTCTGTCTCTCTCTCTTTGTCTCTGTCTCTGTCTGTCTGTCTGTCTGTCTGTTGTGTGTGTGTGTGTGTGTGTGTGTGTGTGTGTGTGTGTGTGTGTGTGTGTGTCTCTCTCTCTCTCTCTCTCTCTCTCTCTCTCTCTCTCCACCCCACCCTACCATTCAACACTCTGTGTGTGTGTTTGGAATGATATGTGTGTGTATGTAGCCTGTGAATTATATATGTGTTGTTTTCCGTGGAAAAGCGCCTGCAGCCATAGGCTAGGCGCTGTATGTGTGCCGTTATTATTTTTATTAATCATGCCATGAATAACTGATCAGTTCTTGTCCTGACCTTCCCTTGTGTTCCCGTTGACTGGGCGTAAACCATCAAATTGCTTACTCCCTATGGTCCGGTGGACAGTGCTGTGTCAGTCTTGCACCGTAAACACTGTTGTCAGTCTCACACACACCTCTGTTGTTAGTCTTACACTCACCGTGTTGTGTCAGTCTTGCTCCGTCAACACTGTTGTCAGTCTTACACACACCTCTGTTGTTAGACTTACGCTCACCGTGTTGTGTCAGTCTTGCACCGTCAGCACTGTTGTCAGTCTTACACACACCTCTGTTGTTAGACTTACGCTCACCGTGCTGTGTCAGTCTTGCTCCGTCAACACTGTTGTCAGTCTTACACACACCTCTGTTGTTAGTCTTACACTCACCAGTGTTGTGTCAGTCTAGCACTCTCAACACCGTTGTTTGTCGTTCACTCAACACTGTTGTTACAGTGATGCACTTACACTCACCATGTTGTGTCAGCCTTGCACTGTCAACACTGTTGTCAGTCTTACACACACTTCTGTTGTTAGACTTACACTCACCATGTTGTGTCAGAATTGCACTGTCAACACTGTTGTTAGTCTTACACACACCTCAGTTGTTAGCCTTACGCTCACCAGTGTTGTGTCAGTCTTGCACTCTCAACACTGTTGTTTGTCGTTAACTTACCACCGTTGTCAGTCATACACTCACCACTATTGTTAGTCTTACACTCACCACTGTTGTTAGTCATACACTCACCACTGTTGTCAGTCATACACACGCCACTGTTGTCAGTCTTACATTCACCACTGTCATACACACCCCTGTTGTCAGTCATACACTCACCACTGTTGTCAGTCTTACACTCACCACTGTCAGTCATACACTCACCAATGTTGTCAGTCATACATTCGCCACTGTTGTCAGTCGTACACTCACCACTGTCAGTCATACATTCACAACTGTGTCAGTCATGCACTCACCACTGTCAGTCATACACTCACCAGTGTTGTCAGTCATACACTCGCCACTGTTGTCAGTCATACACTCACCACTGTCAGTCATACACTCACCACTGTCAGCCATACACTCACCAGTGTTGTCAGTCATACACTTGCCACTGTTGTCAGTCATACACTCACCACTGTCAGTCAGTCATACACTCACCACTGTCAGTCATACACTCACCACTGTCAGTCATACACTCACCAGTGTTGTCAGTCATACACTCGCCACTGTTGTCAGTCTTACACTCGCCACTGTTAGTCTTACACTTACCACTCCTGTTAGTCATGCACTCACCACTGTTGTCAGGGCCAGCGTAGCAGCTTGCTGATGCTCACAGCTCGTTACCACCGTGTCCAGTCCCATCATCACTGGCATCATTTGAGAGTCCGCGGTTAACGGCTTGGTCGGTCGGAAGATGGAAGCGTTGCCCTGGGCAACCTGATTATCCCATTGTTAGCGGACCTCGCGGTAATTACTTAATGGACCTATGGCATATATACAGGTATATATAGTACATAAATATACAGGATTACTGCATGTGCACACACTCCAAGCACTGGTTTACGACAGCCTTCCTCCGACCGCTGCCATAAGTGATTTCGCCGTAGGTCTAAAAAAACTGTCAGCTAACGGACAGTTTTTCGATGGTGGCAGTAAGTTTGTATCAAATTATAGGTAGGTAGTGTTGCTTAATGTCCTCAGATGTCAGGTGACATATTAGGGACAAGCTGAGACCAATGCCGAAGCATGGTTCAATATAGCTTTACGTCCACGGAAACCAGAAGGCTCGTTAGGACGGACAGCCCAGGACGGCCACCTCGACTCTCACACAGCTCCTGAACTATGATATCAAATTATATCAGGCGTTTCGTTTATAACCGTCCACGTTGCTTACGCCAGCAGAAATAAAGCCAGACTCGTTTGAATCGAGACAGAACTCTTTTTAAAATATTTTTAGCTGGGGCGGACGCGCCTCATGTTTACGTGCATGCTTGGACGCTATGTTGTTTCCACCATGGACCTATAAGTCTTCTTCTTTAATGTTGCTTTACGAGTCAGCCGGTTTGGCCTAGCGGTAAGGCGTTAGGCTGGTAAGCGGAAGGACCTCGGTTCGATACCGCGTCAGCTCTCCTTTCTCTTCAAAAAGGTTGTGGTTTGTGGACACTAGTCTTGTGACTTTGTCCATCACTTCCTACTGAAACATTAAAATGGCTCTCACCGCTGCCCATCTTAATGCAGGAATCACTCTGGTGGTGACAGTGTAGCGATAGGTATATAATCTCCCTCTTCACCCACTTCCATACCCCCTTTCCCCCCCTTCTCCCCGTCCCCAATAAGCCCTATGGTTTCTGTGGACGTTAAGCACCATGTTTACTTACTTACTTACTTGCTTTACGCCCACCGAGTCCGTACGGACTATTACAGTATTAGGGACGGGCTGTGTAAGTCTTCTTCCCTGGTGCTTTACGTCCACAGAAACCATAAGGCTTATTAGGGGCGGGCGAATGGAGGTAGGGGAAGAGTAAATCAGTAAGTAAACACGTTGCTTAATGTCCACAGAAACCATAAGGCTTATCAGGTACTGGGAAAAGGGGTGGGGGAGGGGGCTATGGGTGGGGGTGGGGCTTGTATACCTATCGCTACACTGTCACCACCAGAATGAGTCCTGCATTAAGATGGGCAGCGATGAGAGCCATTTTAATGTTTAATTAATTGTGAGGAACAAAGTCCAAAGACAGTGCCCACCGACCACAACTGTTTAAGAGAAAGGAGAGCCGAAGCGGATTTGAATCGAGGTAGCCCAACGCCTTACCGCTAGGCCAAACCGGCTCACAGAGAAGTCCTTGGCTTCCACCATTGACTTGTATTATATACATAGGTCTTGTTCTTGTTCTTGTGTTTTTGCTTAATGTCCTCAGATGCTAAAAGCATATTAGGGACAATCTATAAAGTAAGCTTGTCTTGGATATATCATAGTTAAATCATGGGGGAGACGGAGGGGATGGGGAGCGAAGAAAGCTTGGTCCACTTGCGGATCAGTATTTGGATCGGGATGTGAGGTCGCTGGAACAAAGGGGGAATGAGGGGTGAGGGGAGAGATGAGATGTGTCCACCTGCGGATCAATACTGGGGTCAGGGTGCTGGGTCGTCTTGGATGTATTGGGGATACATAGGTCCATGGCTTCCACAGCTTTATAGTAGCTTTCGGAAGGCGCTGACAGCGTCGGTGGACAGCAGCACGGAGATAAGGAGTACCCCTTTAGTAGGGTAACCAGTTTTGGCAGAGTTTGGAAGAAGGTGCCGGAAAGCGACGCTCGGAGTGTGTACTGCATGCACACTCCAAGCCTTTGCTTTCCGGCACCCCTCCTTCAGACTCCGCCGTAACCGCATGGTTACGCCGTTGACGGGGCACTCCTGATCTCCGCCCGTCTGTCCACCGACACTGCCAGAGCTCACAGGAGCTGTGTGAAAGTCGAGGTGGCCGTCCTGGGCTCCCGTCCCTAAAACAAAGTCTTTATGGTCTTTGTGGATGCAAAGCAACATTCAGAGCTCAAGAGCTGTGTGTGAAAGTCGAGGTGGCCGTCCTGGGCTCCCGTCCCTAATAAGCCAGCGGTTTCTGTGGATGTAAAGCATCACTCAACCAAGCAGGATACGAAGAGGCAGACCGACGCTGTCAGCACCCTCCGCTCAAGGTCAGTGTTGCTTTAACGTCCACGGAGGACCTCTGTGGACCTAGAGCAACATTAGAAGAAGGAAGACGATTGAAACGATTGTGTTTTATTTATGCTGACATAAGCGATCTGGACGGTTATAAAAGAAACGCCTGATGCAACTTGAGTCTTCATAGTTCAGGAGCTGTGTGAGAGTCGAGGTGGCCGTCCTGAGCTGTCCGTCCTAACGAGCCTTCTGGTTTCCGTGGACGTAAAGCTATATTGAACCATGCTTCGGCATTGGTCACAGCTTGTCCCTGATATGTCAACTGACATCTGAGGACATTAAGCAACACTACCTACCTACCTAATCTGAGTTGTCTGTTACAAACTTGCTGCTATTTGAGCAACATCGAAAAACTGTTCGCGAGCCGACAGTTTTTCGAGACCTAAGGCGTAATCAACTATAGCAGTGGCTGGAGGAAGGTAAACCAGTGCCTGGAGTTTGGCAGAACTCATCGCGGCAGTGGGCGAAGCATGCAAAGCCACAATCTAACTCCAGGCACTGGTTGACGACATCCTTCTTCCAACCACTGACATAATGGGTTACGCCATAGGTTTTCGAAAACTATTAGCGGAGCTTTTCGCTGGTGCTCATCAAAAAAGCAAAACGTTTGTAACAGTCAACTCAAGTTCTTCTTTCTGCTTTACACGCCTTACCCCGCCCCCCCCCCCCCCCCCCCCCCCCCCCCCCCACCCACCAGGCCCCCTTCGAAAAACAACGAAGTACTGTGTGACACGAACAGTACGTCATTCAGACTTGTTGCTGGTGATCGGAGGATTTTTGTGTTTTCGACCTCGTGGTTATGTCTTGGCAGATAAGTGTTTATTAATGAATAATCCGAAACAGGTGCTCCCCTGTCTCCATCTGCCGTGAAGCGTTATTAACCTTGGCGCACCGAGACGCCTGACTGACTGTTCAAGCTGCGCGTGGCGGCTGCGCGTTGAAGAACGAGGAAGCATCGCAGCACACACACACACCACGCACGCACGCACGCAGGCGCGCACAGAGAGAGAGAGAGAGAGAGAGAGAGAGAGAGAGAGAGAGAGAGAGAAGAGAGAGAGAGAACTCGAACTCGAAAACTTTATTTTACAAGGATTGTAGTTTATGTTTAGTCAAAAACCTCCACACACACACACACACACACACACACACACACACACACACACACACACAGAGGGGGAGAGAACTCGCACTTGAAAACTTTATTTTACAAGGATTGTTCAGTCAAAAACATGTCTAACAACTAGTCCTTGCTAAGCTACTGATGAGTAAATATAAAATTACAAGCATCATTCATATATGTATATATATATATATATATATATATATATATGAAGAGAGAGAGAGAGAGAGAGAGAGAGAGAGAGAGAGAGAGAGAGAACTCAAAAACTTTATTTTACAAGGATTGTTATTTAGATTCAGTCACAAACCTAACAACTAGTCCTTGCTAAGCTACTGATGAGTAAATATAACATTACAGGCATCATTTATATACATATGGGCAGAGAGAGAGAGAGAGAGAGAGAGAGAGAGAGAGAGAGAGACGAAAACTTTATTTTACAAGGATTGTAGTTTAGTTTCAGTCAAAACGTGTCTAGTAATAATAACAACAATAATAATGGAAATTTGTAAAGCGGCTCAAAGCGCTGAACAAGCATAGTATAACACACATATAATGCACATCGAGATGGAAATGTTATCAGCAATAAAAATGTATATAAAAAAACAAAAAAAACAACTAACACATAATGTAGACAAGGGTTCAAGCGTAACTATGCAAAAGATGCACACACACACACACACACACACACACACACACACACACACACACACACACACACACACACACACACACACACACTGTGTACAGACTGATAGGGGTGATAGTTAAGAGAGAAGATAACATCAAATTCTTTATTTACGAGGGCACCAGATAAAACTTTTTTATTTTAATTTTATTTTTTTACATCCAGCCCTCACCCAAACAAGGGAATATTCTAGCTCTAATGATACATGTACACAGTTTCTGAGCTACGGCACACCGGCACACACATGGAATAGCTGAAGTTTAGACATCAAAAGGGACACGAGACAGGCGGGAATGGGGGTGGATATAATTCTAGGCCTTATAGGAACATTATCTGGCAAGGTAAATGCATGAAGAATGGGAAACACAGTAAGGTAGAACGTTGCAGGCGATTTTGTTTGTTTCGATGTTGCTTTACGTCCACAGAAACCGTCAGCTTGCAGGCCGGTTACAATCAATCACCAAGTTTATCATGCAAGGACAATGAGTCAGAGAAATGGGAGGGTGGGTGAGTTGGGGGGGGGGGGGGGGGGGGGGGGGGGGGGGAGAGAGAGAGAGAGTAGTAGTAACTTGGTGTTTTACGCCCAGTCGACCATTGCGGTTATATCAGGGCAAAACATATTGTTATCATACAGTAATTGTTAAAAATGTGGACACGCTAAAACTAGTATATATATATATGTACAATTTTAAACGAGACTTAAAAGATGAGTAAAACAGAAACATAACCAATAGTCATCTCAAATTTACATTTTTCAAAAAATATTAAAAATCTTCTCAGGTGGAATATCCTGAAATAACACACGCAGTGACTGAGCTGTAAAGTGGTCTCTCTCTTATTTCAATCAGATCTGAAAAAGTCGGAGGGATTGATTTGATTGGTTGATTGATTGATGGTTTAATGAATAAGGCCATTGGCCCATTTCATGGGGAGAACAATCGCGTCACATTCGTCAGTAGTATGGAAAAGCACTGGACATATTCAGATTTTAACTGCATCAGTTTTTCCTTCCTTTCATTTTCCTTTTCGCTCCAAGATTCATCCCTCATTCATCCGCTACGAACTTTCCTTCCTATGCAGCACTTAGATATTTATGAGCGACGTGCCCCTTACTCTGCCATCTCTCTGTTCATTCTTCATTTATTCACATGAGTTTGACTGGATTGATTTGCACTAGTGCTTCATATTATTCATATCTTATCTAGGCTGTATTTGCTTTCACACAACATGCACGCACTTCCTTAAGTGGTTTCCGATTCAAGTAATTTGTGACGAGTTTCGAAGCATTTGAAAAGAATGCCATTTGTCTAGTAACGCTGTCCACTTGGCATGGCATCAACTTTACAAACTGGCTATGCTCATGATGCGGTTCCGTATTTTTCAGCATGTTTGGTCTTATTTTCTCGCATTTCTTGCACTCAAAGAACAAGTGTAGTTCGTTGTCCTGCTGCATACCCAGACAGAATGGACAGTCGTGGTCCAGCAGTACGTCACTCCAGAGAGAGAGAGAGAGAGATGGTTTATTGTTGCAGACGATAGTCTATAACACGGGGGTTGAGGCGATTATTTCACAGCCGGTTTGTGCACTTGCCGACAGACACGAATAATTTTTTTTAAAAAGAACTCTAATAATGAATTATTTACAAAAACCGAAGCAAACAATAAAAATAAAAATAAAGAAAACGAAGGTATTCGCCCACGCGTGGATACCCCCCCACCCCCCCCATACACACACACACACACACTCTCTCTCTCTCTCTCTCTACCTGTTCACTGAGCTCTGTGGCCATGTTCTAGCTCAGTGGGCCAGCCGTCGACATGATCATAAGCAGTTCACTGAAGCGGAAAACGCCTATCAATACTTGCTGGCTGGTTACGCATATTGCTGGTGGCAGTTGCTGCTGTTGGTTGCGGCAAGCACTCCGCAGTGTCTAAAGACGAGGGGGGTGGTGGAGGGGCGGGTTTGCGGGGGTGGTGGAGGGGCGGGGGAGGGGAGGGTATGCCTGAGGGAAGGGGGGTATGCTGGCCGTCTAACTGAGGTGTGTGGGACCGGGGAGGTGTCAAGGGGGTGTGGGGGGCGGGGGGTGATATTGACAACGTTTCCGGAACTTGCCTGACTTTTAAAGGGGAACGAGAATACTTTATTACACAAGGATAAAGATTTAAGCACAAGTCGGCCTTTTTACAAATCTGTCTCTGATGACAAACACATACGTCAAACAAGAATACAAATAATTGCGGCAAACTAAAATGCATCTCAGGAACAAAACAAAAAACGATTACGGTCTAAATCTTCGCAACATACGAAATCAGCAAGTAAAACAGATACAAATCTGAATTTTCAGGGAAGAGAGATTGATTGATTGATTGATTGATTGAACTTTATTTCTCAACGGTGAAGATATTAGCACAAAGGCCGACTCACATATCTGCCGTTGCTACAGTACTACTAATAACCAAGACATTCACAGTCAAATATTATTAGAGAGAGAGTGGAAAAAAAAAGGAGGGGGGGGGGGGGGTAGAAAAAATCATTTTAAACGAACAAAGGAAAGCGAAAGATGATTGAATATCTCACTATCGATATATACTGGAGGAGAGAAAAAATT
This sequence comes from Alviniconcha marisindica, assembly GCA_018857735.1. NCBI lineage: Eukaryota > Metazoa > Mollusca > Gastropoda > Provannidae > Alviniconcha > Alviniconcha marisindica. Next base: position 767,868 of record JABMCL010000106.1, read on the forward strand.
CTGAAAGAGATGTACCTCTGGTGGAGTTAATGTACCTTGTATTTACTCCCTGCCAGGTGAGAGAGTTACCCTTTGACGACTCCGGTCTTTGTTGTTGTGTTCAGGTGACATCTTTCGAGCGGTAATTAACTCCTTTGTTTGTTGAAAAAAGAACAACGACAAAAACCTCTCCAGTCTTTCGTTTGATTTCTGGTCCTTGTTGTTGAAGATCGACGTTCGAAAGCCACGAGGACACGAACATGAGTGCTGCCATTTGTGCCCGGGCAGTCTGTGTTAGTGACGTCATGAAAGGGGCCTGCATGTGTACCCGAAACGTCACGAGCCGACCTTTGCTGCTCTTCGCTGATTAAGATCGAACCAACATGGCCGCGCCCCTTGGAACTCCGTTTGAAAGCAAGACAGTAGAAATAATTTATTCCCCCATTCTCTACGTTTTCAGACCAGCTTGCGTCGTTGGTTTGGTTCCCCTTCTTCCCTTTTATTCAGCCCCTTATTTAGCCTCTTTTCACATTAGTGATATCAGACTATTGGTACAATTTTCAAGATAACAACATATGTTCATTATAAGAGACAAATTTCCGTGTATGATTTTAGCATGGACAATAAACAGTCTTATTTTATATGTCCGCAGGTTACACAAAAACAATAGCAGACCCCGCGAAATTAAAAAGAAAGAAAGAAAGAAAGAATATATACATTTATTTGCAGTCGCAAAAAGAGACGTACATTTGTATGTGTACGTTTAAGTAAGTAAACGTGGTGCTTAACGTCCACAGCAACCGTGAGGCTTATTAGGGACGGGTATGTGCTTAACGTAAGTAAGTAAGTAAACATGGTGCTTAACGTCCACAGAAACCATAAGGCTTATTAGGGACGGGGAGAATGGGGGAAAGGGGGTATGGAGGTGGGGGAAGTGGAGAGATACCTATCGCTACACTGTCACACCAGAATGACTCTGCATTAGATGGGCAGCGATGAAGCCATTTTAATGTTTCATTAATTGTGAGGGACAGAGTCACAAGATCGTGTCCACAAACCACAACCTTTTTGAAGAGAAAGGAGACCCGAAGCGGTATCGAACCGAAGTCCTTCCGCTTGCCAGCCTAACGCCTTACCGCTAGGACAAACCGGCTCACTTGTGCTTAACGTCCACAGTACCCCTTTAAATACAACGGCAGGCAGGTTTTGAGGAGCCAAGCACTCCTTACGGCTTATTGGGGACGGGGAGAAAGGGAGGGGGTATGGAGGTGGGGAGAGGAGATTATATACCAATCGCTACACTGTCACCACGAATGATTCTGCATTAAGATGGGCAGCGATGAGAGCCATTTTAATGTTTCAGTAGGAAGTGATGGAAAAAGTCCAAGACAGTGTCCAAAACCACAACCTTTTGAAGAGAAAGGAGACCCGAAGCGGTATCGAACCGAAGTCCTTCCGCTTGCCAGCCTAACGCCTTACCGCTAGGACAAACCGGCTCACTTGTGCTTAACGGTGATGGTGAAGTGTTGCTTAATGTCCTCAGATGTCAGTTGACATATTAGGGACAAGTTGTGACCAATGCCGAAGCACGGTTCAATAATTCTTTACGTCCACAGAAACCAGGAGGCTCGTTAGGACGGACAGCTCAGGACGGCCACCTCGACTCTCACACAGCTCCTGAACTATGTGTGCTTAACGTCCACAGTACCCCTTTAAATACAACGGCAGGCAGGTTTTGAGGAGCACAGAGCACTCCTTATCTCCGCGCATCTGTCGACCGACTCCGTCACAGCGCCTCCTCATAGGAGCTGTGTGAAAGTGGAGGTGGCCGTCCGGGGCTGCCCGTCCCGAATGGTCCTTGTGGTCTCTGTGGACGCAAAGCATGATCATTAGAAGAAACCTTTTCGAGGGCCGGTGCCTCCTTAGCTGGACCACGGGTGTCTGTTCAGTGAGTCGGGTACCTCCGCATATGGTGGCTATGGTCCGCAGCTGTCCCGTGCGGCTTTTGTTCGAGGGGGTGTGCAGCCTAATGGTTCCAGACCCCCCCCCTCCCCGATCCGCGACCCTCCCCCCTGCTCCGCGACCCTCCCCCCTGCTCCGCGACCCTCCTCCAACCCTCCAGGAGTCGTCTCTTGTCCACCGGTGGCAATGGCTAACGCCTGCGTCCTGTGCTGTGACCTGTAATACTAACAGTACGGCCTCTGCTTTTAGTTTGCCCCAAGACGCCTTTCGCCGTAGGGGAACACTCTTTGGTTTGCCGCTGCTCGGTGGCTGCTCGCTGGTACTTTGCAGTCTTTGTCCTGCGTCTGAACCGGACGGCTCTCTTACCCCCCCTCCCCCCACCCCCCCCACACACACACACATACCCCAGGCCCCCTCCTCCCCGTCCCCAGCCCTGCCCCTTCTTCGTCGGACTGAAGTACATGGTATTGAGCGGCGAAAGGGGGTCTGTGTCCAAAGGAAGGGGTCTTTGCTTGGAGGTTGGAGGAGGGGGTCTTTGCATAGATTTACAAGACAATACAACTTTATTGCCAAGTGTCAGTACAGTTGCATAGAGGAGGGAATCTTTGCTTAGAGGAAGGGGTCTTTGCCTGGAGGAAGGGGTCTTTGCTTGGAGGAGGAAGCCTTTGCCAGGAGGAGGGGGCCTTTGGAACTTTGCCTTGAGGAGGGGAACTTTGCCAAGGAAGGGGGAGGGGCGGGGCGGTGGAGGTCAGAGTGGTCTTTGCAAAGGCAAAGTGGGTCTTTGCTTGGAGGAGGGCACCCTTGTGTAGAGGAAGGGGTCTTTGCTTAGAGGAAGGGTCTCTTATGGCGAAGGGGGTCTTTGCTTGGAGGAGGGGGTCTTTGCTTGGCGGAGAAAGCCTTTGGCAAGAGGAGGGGACCTTTGGAACTTTGCTTTGAGGAGGGGAACTTTGCCATGGGGGAGGTGGGGGAGGGGGGGGGGGGGTCAGAGTGGTCTTTGCTTAGAGGAGGGAGACTTTGCCGGAGGGGGAGGGGGTCTTTGCCGAGAGGACAACAACTTTGCTTAGAAGAGGGGGTCTTTGCCCAAGGGATAGGGCCTCTGCTTAGAGGAGGAGGTATCTTTGCCTAGAGGAGGTAGTCTTTGCCAAGAGGAGGGTGTTTTTGCCTAGAGTAGGGTGTCTTTGCCTAGAGGAGGGAGTCTTTGTCTAGAGGAGGGTGTCTGCCTAGAGGAGGGTTTTTTACTCTTTGCTAAGACGAAGGGGTCTTTGTCGAGGAGGGGGATTTTGCCAAGAGGAGGATGTCTTTGCCTAAAGGGGAGTTTACTCTTTGCTAAGAGGAAGGGATCTTTGCCGAGGAGGGGGACTTTGCCAAGAGGAGTGAGATTTTACGTCGACGAAGGGATCATTGCCTAGATTAAAGAATCTGCTTAGAGGAGGGGGTCGTTGTGGAGGAGGGGGTGTTTACTTGGAGGAGGGGGTATTTGCTTATAGGAGGGGGTCTCTATTTGCGCTGACGGCTGATTTTTATCTCTTTCTTTTCCTCCCCTCCGCTAGCAGTGGAGGGGGTCTTTGGGTAGACTTGCCGTGGATTACAAGGACCTCGCTTCGGGCACTCGGCATTAATCAATCAGTTTTTTTTAATGGCTTTATTTGACGCCCTCTCCTAAAGTGTGTCGAAAGGAGGCTACTCTGTGTGTGTGTGTGTGTGTGTGTGTGTGTGTGTGTGTGTGTGTGAAATGCCCGCAGACAGCTCAGAAGCCCCCCCCCCCCCCCCACCCCATCCCCCACCTTACAAAAGTGGAAACATCACAGTCCACAGAAACGCACAGGATTTCCCACTGCCAGCGCCCTGCAGCTGAAGCCACTGACTCACACCCACAGTGGCTTTTGTCATAGCTATACTTCCTTCGACTATTGGCAAATTGCTTCCTTTGTACCCCCCACTTCGCACTTTCGTCGCCGTACTAATATAATTATATGCAGAGCCAGGGGCTGGAAGTCCACCAAACAAGGCCGGTAGTGATGATTTGCATGGCAAAATCGCGGCACCGTTTAGTAGCACTTCGTAATATAGAGGGAGCTTGTGTCAGCTGACGTGGAGTACGTCGCTTGGAGTCGGAGCTCGGAGTGAGGCGGCCTATTTGCATACAGATGGTCTGTTTGCCCGTGCTGTCTCTCTGGTTTGCCGAGCCGACAGCGAAGAGATCGGAAGGTTGATCCGACTGGCTGGGCGTCAGTCGGTTGAGGGTTGGAGATTGACGCGCGGTCTCTGTTATTTCGTGTTTTTGGGAAACTGTTTGTTCTGATTACGCTGCTTTTTCATTAGTCTGTGATTAATTTTGGATATGGATTGTTGCGTAATGTTTTGATAAGCCGCGTGTGGTGCTGAAAGTGGTATGCTGCGTTATGTGTGCACGCGTGGGTGTGCGCGTGTATTGTGGGTGTGTGTGGGGGGGGGGTGGGGGGGAAATTTTAATTAAAAAAACTTTAATCATCCCACAAGGGCAATTTGGTCTGACCCACAGTCGGCACGTTGCAGCGTCCTTTACCTTAAAGGGAATGGGGGAGGGGGGGGGGGGGATACAATAACAGATGGTTTAATGCCTAAATCGTATATTATAGGGATGCTTTACAGATAATTAAAAGGGCATAAAATATAGATAAAATATATATATATATATATATATATATATATA
>JABMCL010000106.1:777500-870000 GCA_018857735.1 Alviniconcha marisindica
GGAATGGAAAAGAGTATTTATAATGGAAAGGAAAAGAGTATTTATGAAGTGGGGCATTGCCTGACACTGCACAAATCTACTTGTTTGACCGTCTGTCCATGTAGCGGTCTGTCTGGCCGTCCAGGAAGTGACCAGTACTTTCCCGGAGGCCGGGTTTGTTTTCGGAGGAATCTTTTGAATACAAATTGAATGTAGTGATTTGGAATGGAATGGAATAAAAAATATTTATGAAGTGGGGCATTGCCTGCCACTGCACGTAAATCTTTACGTGTTTGACCGTCTGTCCGTGTAGTCTTCCGTCTGGCGTCGGGGGACCATTACTTTCCGGAAAGCCAGGTTTCGTTTCGGGGAGAAATTACTGAATATAAATTGAATGTAATGATTTGTGATGCAATGGAATGTAAAAAAAAAAAGTATAAAGCGCTTATGAGCCGAAAGCGCATAATCAAAAACCAACAACAACAAACAACAGGGTCGACAGAATTATATGTACAGAACCAAGACAACAATGAACAATGAAACTCTACTGGTTTTATAAACAAAAACACTTTGTACAACTCTTCATTTGACGTCTTTATCATCACTTCCACATACACACGCACGCACGCACGCACGCACGCAGAGACAGACAGTCATACAGTCACACACACCCCCACACACACACACACACACAAAAAACACACACACCGCCGCCCCGCCGCTGCCGCCCGCCGCACGCACGCACGACGCACAGACACAGACACAGACACAACACACACACAACACACACAAACACACACACACACACACAACACACACACACACACACACACACACACACACACACACACCGTTTGTCAGCGAAACTACGGGGGCTGTGCAGTGAGATATGTCTCCGTTGGCTGTGTCCTGACTGGGTGTAGCTGTTACCACGAGGCCAACGGCCCCATTGTGTACATCACAGTTTGTCACAATCTGACATCAAAAGACCGCGCGCGTACCCTCTGGGATGTCGCTGTAGTTTAGAACTGCACGAGGCGCGTAATTGCCACAGTCCCTCTGGCTCTCCATATTTCTCTGTCACTGATCTCTGTCTGTCTGTCTGTCTCTGATCTCACTCTCTCTCTCTCTCAGCATCTCTCTCTCTCACTCTCTCTCTCTCGCTGATCTCTCTTCCCGCTTCTCTGTCCGTCTCGTCTCTCTCACCGTCTTTCTCGCTCTATCTCTGTCTGTCTCTCTGTCTCTCTGATCTCACTCTTTCCGCTTCTCTCTCTGTCTCTCTCGCCTCCCTCCTTGTCTTCCCCCCCCCCACCTCCAGTCTCTCTGAGCTCTCTCTTCCCGATTCTCTCTCTCTCTCTCTCTCTTTGTCTCTGCTCTCTCTCTCTCTCTCTCTGCCACTTCCTCTCTCAGCTCTCTCTGACTTTGTCTGTTCCTGTTTCTTTCTGTCTCAGAACTCTCTCTCGCTCTGTGTATGTTTCTGACCTCTCTCGTCTCTCCCTCTCTCCCCCCTCTCTCTCTGTGATCTTTCTCCTTCTCTCTCCCATCTCAGTGTGCTCTGACACTATCTGTCTGTCTCAGCCTCTTTGTTCTCACGGCGGGTGGTGTGTGTGTGGTGTGTGGTGTGTGTGTGTGTGTGTGCGTGCGTGTGTGTGTGTGTGTGTGTGTGTGTGTGTGTGTGTGTGTGTGTGCGTCCTGACACTACCAGGTGCGGTTGACAGGACGTATTTAACTTGATTCTATCTCAGGCCACATCCCTGTATACATGCAAGCAAGGAACGAGACGGGTGTCTACATGTGTGTGTTTGTGTGTGTGCGTGCGTGCGTGCGTGAGTGTGTTTATCAGCACTGCCATCACACACAGGCACGGGCGCACGCACGCACACACACTCTCACTGAGAGAGAGAGAGAGAGAGAGAGAGAGAGAGAGAGAGAGAGAGAGAGAGAGAGAGAGAACTCGAACTCAAAAACTTTAATACTCAAGGATAGTAGCGTTAGGTCCTTTGGACCTGTCTAACAGCCAGTCCTTGCTATACTACACAGAGAGAGAGAGTTACCTGTGTTGGACCCTTGTGTTTTGAGTGTGCAGGTGTGCGCATTTGACATTAAGGGTACCACCAAATGGTGTTGCTTCTGCCGCTGTCAGATGAGAGGCACAACACACCTGCCGCTAGCTATTTCCTTGGGTAGGGGGCTGGGTGGGGTGTGGGGAGGTGGCTAGGATAGTTGTTTATAGTGCTGGTGTAGGGGTGGGGGGTGGGGTGGTGCAAGTTGTCTTAGGAAGGTCATGCTGTTGAGGGGTGGGCTGTTGTGTGGGATCAATCAATCAGTGTTTTATTTTATGTCTGTTCACATCGAGGTGATATTAAGCGAAAAACAAACAAACAAACCCCAAAACAACAACACGCACCCACACGAAACAAAAAACAAAACCCCGTATATTTTTATATTATACTAGCTTACCCACAGAACTATGAACAATCAATTTAACAATAGAACTGATAATATCAGTATTATACAAACTGTCAGTATGATACAAACTATCTCTTACATTGTTGCAAGCATTAAAGTCATATCCATTTTTTTTTTTCTCTCTCTCTCTCTCCTTCTCTGATCTCTCTTCCCGATTCACTCTCACTTTGTCTGTTGTGTGGGAGAAGTTCTTGGGAACGGTTACACTGGTGGTTGAGTGTGCAGCCATTTCCCTGCACAACCACTCCTCTCAGCCTGAACCTTGAAGCATTTGCTTGTGCACCAGCCAGACGTTTAAACCTAATAACAACACCCCAGAGCTCGACTTGCTACACAAGCATCAAGTGTGGAACAGATGGCTGCTGGCGCCTGTGGCCAGCCTGAATTGTTGCAAGTATGTGGTGCAAAACAGATAATTGCTGGCGCCTGTGGCCACAGTGCAGGCAGCCCTGCAGCTATAAGTTCATTGTTCAGCCACTCCTTAGGATGTGTTGTCTGTGGTGAACAGTCTCAACTCTCCACTTTGTTCACTGAACATGGCAAGCGGTGAACACACGCATGCACTCATGCACACATGCGTGCACACACACACACACACACACACACACATACACTCACACTCTCTCTCTTGTGCACATGCACGTACGCACACATGCACACACACACACACACACACACACACAGTCAAAGTATTTTTATATCGTGCAAAATCTTGCCAGGCAGGACCATTCCAAGCACACGCATGGGTGCCTTGCACAGAGGAGTGTGCTATAAACAGTTCACTGACCCAACTTGAACAGAAAACAAAATGGGGCCCACAGCGGAGGAAAATACCAGAAAATGTGTCAGCTAGTCTGCTGTTTTGGAAATACACATGGACAGACACACACAAGCATGCACAGCTGTATGCATGCACACACATGCACACACGCATGCCACGCACGCATGCACGTACGCACGCACGCACGCGCGCACACACACACACACACACACACACACACACAATTCAACAGGCTTTAGTTTGTCAATATGAAGAAAAGTGAAGACTTGGACAGGCAACACCCAACACATTGTTCAGCAACACTGGTCACATTGGTCAGCAACACCCCTCACATTGGTTAGCAACACCCTTCACATTGGTCAGCAACGCCCTTCACACTGGTCACATCAGTTAGCAGCACCCTTTGTATTTGTTGGCTGCTTCCTTCACATTGGTCAGTAACACTGTATACATTGGTCAGCAACACCTTTCACACTGGTCAGCAACACCATCACACTGGTCATCAACATCTTGACATTGGTCAGCAACACCTTCAGATTGGTCGGCTGCACCTTCACATTGGTTGGCAACACCTTCATATTGGTCAGCAACACCTTCACATTGGTCACATTGGTCAGCAACAGTCTTCACACTGGTCAGCAACAGCCTTCATATTGGTTAGCAACACCCTTCACATTAGTCACATTGGTCAGCAACAGCCTTCATACTGGTCAGCAACAGCCTTCACATTGGTCAGCAACACCTTCGCATTGGTCAGCAACACCCTTCACATTAGTCACATTGGTCAGCAACAACCTTCATATTGGTCAGCAACACCTATCCCATTTACTATGCTTTGGTCAGCAACACCTTTAGTACTGCTACATCTTACCCTCCAGGCGGTTCCACTTCAGCAACAGCACCCTTCACTTTGGATCCTTCAGGCAACGGGTTTTAAAGGGACTGAGCACGCAAGGGAGTTAATTAGCGCTTGAGAAAACATCGCACAAACACAACAGTAACCAAGACCCGAGTCGCCTACATTAACCCTCACCTGGCATGCGAGTAAATGCAAGGAACATGAACTCCACCAGAGGTGCATCTTTAAAGAGATTACCTTCCCTGGCTGGGCACCCATCCTTGTTTGTGATATTGATTCAGCTGAGAGTGAAAGGGGGGAATATGGATTTTTCAAAGACACGTTGGCCTGGGATTACCAGGGACACAATGAGTGAAGCAGAACCAGCCATGGTTGAATGCACCGTCTTCCAGTGAGGCCGTGACTCACTGCTTTGTAGTGTATTGCAAACAAAGTCACTGTGACCCGAACGGCACATCAGCTCATCAGCTTTTTCCGTTTGGTTTGCGGTAAACTTCAACAAGTGTGTGCGTGCTTGAGCACTTGCATGTGTGTGTGGGAAGGGGGGTGGGGGGAGGGGGGAGGGTGACGTGTGTGTGCACACGTGTGTGTGTGTTTGTGTGAAAGTGTGTGTGTATGTGCAGGCATGTGTGCACATGTATGTGTCTGTGCATGTACTTTGCGTTTGTGCACATGAAAGCATGTGTATACATGTGTGTGTGTGCACGTATGTGTGCCTGTCCGTGTGTTTTGGGTGTCTCTGCATGTATATATCTATGTATATATGTGTGTGCATGTATCTTTTTTTAATTTATGTATGTGCATGGTCTCCCCACCCCAACAACAACAACAACAAAGCTGTTGCAATAATCACTTCAGATCACCTCTCCCTTTCTCTCTAATCTCCACCCCCCCCCCCCCCCCCCCCTCACCATGGTAACTTGGTGTTTTATATCAAGTCAACCTGCAGGGTTATAGCAGGGCAAGTGATATTGTTAACAAACAGCTTTGTTGTTGTTGTGTGTGTGTGTGTGTGTGGGGGGGGGGGGGGTCGTTCTCTCTCTCTCTCTCTCTCTCTCTCTCTTCACACACACACACACACACCCCACACACACACACACACACACACACACACACACACACACACACACACACACACACACACACACTCACCAGTGTATTTACCGTGGCCCAAAGCCAAGGTGCATAACATGCTGAATTTTTACTTTGGTTCTGCTTGTGTCTTAGTGTTGTTGTTTTTATCACTAGAAATAGAATTTGCCTTGATTGCGTCTGCTGCGAGTGTTTTGTTTTGTGAGCAAACACACGCAAACACACACACACACACGTGTGTGTGGTGTGTGTGTGTGTGTGTGTGTGTGTGTGTGTGTGTGGTGTGTGTGTGTGTGTGTGTGTGTGTGTGTGTGTGTTTGAGTGTGTGTGTGTTTGAGTGTGTGTGTGTGTGTGTGTGTGTGTGTGTGTGTGTGTGTGTGTGTGTGTGTGTGTGTGTGCACATTGCTTATAAGCTGCATAAACTTGTCTGTGTTCTCATCACCATTGTTTTGTATTTTTGTTTTGTATCCTGAATAAATTTATGTTTAAACCAAATGTCAGACTAGGTATGGTTGTACATGTACTTCTTGAGCGGGACTTATTTTTGATAATAATAATAAAAATGTATACAGCGCAAAATCTTGGCTGGAGAGACTGTTCTAAGTGCACAAATGCACACACACACACACACACACACACACACACACACACACACACACACACACACACACACACACACAGGCACCTGCACACATGAGTATATATATATATATATATATATATATATATATATATATATAGACTATTCACAATTTAATTTACAGCCAACTTAAACATAAAACAAACAGAGACTTGAGGCAGAGGAAGATAGCAGCATGGGTCGGAAAACAGAGCAGGTCTTTTGTTTTTAAAAGAGAAACATCTTTTCTAAACTCATTTCGACTGTGGAAACTGCCTGTCATGGTTGATGTTTCTCTTTGTGTGCAGGGTGCACGGGGTGGTTCCTGAAAGCAATGGTTGGGATCAGTGGGGTGGTGGTCCTGCTGCAGATCATCTTTCACATCACTCTCGTTGCCATAGCAACGGATGAGGAACCCTATGGCTCCATGCTACCTAACTGTGAGTAAAAGTTCCTCTTGTGAGTCCAATGATTGGTCCCTCATTGAGTCAGTGAGTTCACTCGCTCACACACAAACATGAACAAGTGCATGCGTGCATGCACACACATACATGTATACACATGCATGCACTCACACATGCATGCATGCACATACATACACACACACACATGCATGCATGTGCACACATGCACCCACGCACGTGTGTGCATGCACACGCACACACACACACACATACACACACACACACATGCATATGCACACATGCACCCACGCACTGTGTGCACACACAGCACCACACACACCCACACACACACACACACACACACACACACACACACACACACACACACACACACACACACACACACACACACCCACTCCACTATGATGTCCATTTTTACAGTTTTGACAGTAAGATGATTGTCTTAAGAGGGTTTGACTGGATGCTTGCATACCTCTGGTTCTGAAGTCAAGGGGGGGGGGGGGGGGGGGGGGGTATATTGGAATTTAACGATATCTGTGTTTGTGTGTCTGTCTGTCCATGTGTTTCTACTAGATCTTCAAAACTAGTGATTCTTTTGCAACCAAGATGGTAGATCATCATAAGCTGGAGTGTTGTGAAAATATTTAAATGTGTTGAAGGTCAAGGTCACAGCAAAGCTCCTAAATTGGCAAGAACTGTTTGGGTAATATCTTCTGAATGCTGACCCTGTTGCAGCCAAACACGGTATGGTGATGCATCATATTGTGAAAAACTGGTTTGCAGTCCAGGGTCAAGGTCACAGCAAAGGTCCAAAATTTGCAAGAACTGTTTGGGTAATATCTTCTGAATGCTGACCCTGTTGCAGCCAAGCAATGGTATGGTGATGCATCATATCGCGAAAAAACTGGGTTGGAGTCTTCAAGGTCAAGGTCACGGTGAAGGCTCCTGTAATCAAAGTATGACTGTTACTGATCTCGTTGGCGCCAAACTAAGGGTGCTGGTGTACTGTTAAGTGTTACCGATAACCAGACCAAGGGCAAACAAAATGGGTATACGTTATGGCAATGACCCTAACTTACAGCATCCAGGCTCGCAACAGCGGGTATTTTACTGCACAAGATGACAAACCTTTATTTTCTTTGTTTTTTGTTTGTTTAATGTTTGGACAGCGGGATGAGGATTTTACAGAATGTTTTGTCTGTTGCAGGTTCGAGCAGAGAGATGATTGTCCGTCAGTTTGGATTCCAGAGGTAAATGCCTGTTGCTGTCTGCGTGTTCTCATTTTGATTGACAGAAGTTATTAAAAGTACATAACGTGTATGTGTGTAACTTGAAGCTTACAGAGGGGCTAGTGACTGATCATTAATTTTAATGTAGGGTTAGTGGCTAGGGACTGATCATTTAGTGGTAGGGTGTGTGGATAGAGACTGATCATTTAATGTAGGGTAAGTGGCTAGAGACTGATCATTTAGTGGTAGGGTGTGTGGATAGAGACTGATCATTTAATGTAGGGTAAGTGGCTAGAGACTGATCATTTAGTGGTAGGGTGTGTGGCTAGAGACTGATCATTTAATGTAGGGTTAGTGGCTAGGGACTGATCATTTAGTGGTAGGGTGTGTGGATAGAGACTGATTATTTAATGTAGGGTTAGTGGCTAGGGACTGATCATTTAATGGTAGGGTGTGTGGCTAGAGACTGATCATTTAATGTAGGGTTAGTGGCTAGGGACTGATCATTTAATGGTAGGGTGTGTGGCTAGAGACTGATCATTTAATGGCAGGGTGTGTGGCTGGTGACTGATCATTTAGTGGTAGGGTGTGTGGCTAGAGACTGATCATAATGTAGGGTTAGTGGCTAGGGACTGATCATTTAGTGGTAGGGTGTGTGGCTAGAGACTGATCATTTAATGTAGGGTTAGTGGCTAGAGACTGATCATTTAGTGGTAGGGTGTGTGGCTAGAGACTGATCATTTAATGGTAGGGTATGTGGCTAGGGACTGATCATTTAGTGTAGGGTGAGTGGCTAGAGACTGATCATTTAACGTAGGGTAAGTGGCTAGAGACTGATCATTTAATGGTAGGGTGTGTGGCTGGTGACTGATCATTTAATGGTAGGGTGTGTGGCTGGTGACTGATCATTTAATGGTAGGGTGTGTGGCTGGTGACTGATCATTTAATAGGAAAATGGCAGGTTAAGTGGCTAGTGGCTGCTCACCAGTAGGAGGAGGAAAGGACAACAAACTCCCAAACTAAGCTGTCAACTAACAGAACTGAGTGTCTACACATGCACATATACATGCATGTGACAGCCCATGCATACCCCTCCCCCCCCCCCCCCCCACCACACACACACACAAACACATCAAAGAAGTTTATTCTCTGAACATTGCATTATAATATGCATACAGAGTCTCTGGCTTTACAAGTGATGTTTACACACACGCACACACACACACACACACACACGCACACACACGCACACACATGCACACACACACACACGCACGCATGCATGCACGCACGCATGCATGCACACACACACACACACACACACACACACACTCACAAGCAAACAGAGGCATGCACATAACTACACATGAATGCGCACAATGCACACACGCCTCTCTAACAGGATGGGTTACACAGTATCAAATAATCCACCTCAAAGAAGTTTATTCTCTGAACATTGCATTATAATATGCATACAGAGTCTCTGGCTTTACAAGTGATGTTCCACACACACACACACATACACACACACACACACACACATACACACATACACACACACACACACACACACACACACACACACACACACACACACACACACACACACACACACACACACACACACACACACACACACACACACACACACACACACATTCAGAGGCATGCACATAACTACACATGAATGCGCACGATGCACACACGCCTCTCTGACAGGACGGGTTACACAGCAGGAAATAATCCACACCCCTGAAGCTGCGACCTAGTTACATGGCATTAGCCGATCAGCCAACTGTGGCAACAGCAGCACATGGATCGCTGGCTCTGCAGCCTGTGTGATTGATGCACATCAGACGAGGGCTTAAAACAGCGTTGATGGCATCTGCATCTGTCCCTGGTGGCATTTGTGCGGCCCTGATGATAATGGAGCTTTGTTGACTGTTTAGGGGTTTACAGTGCTGCTGCTGCTGCTTCTGCTGTACACTTTGGGCGTTCAAGAGTTGAATCGACTGTTTAGTATGGTACTGAGAGGATACGAAGGGGGGGGGGGGGGGGGGGGGAGTTGTCATAGAGAGAGCAACTAAGTAAAATGATATTGAATAATTTTGTAGTTTTACACCCATGCAGTCACCCATGCAGGTTGTCTCTGTGCAGAAGAGAGAGAGAGAGAGAGAGAGAGGAGAGAGAGAGAGAGAGAGAGAGAGAGAGAGAGAGAGAGAGATCAACCATAGTTATATCACAGAGAGAGAGAGAGAGAGAGAGAGAGAGTCAACCATTACAGTTATATGAGAGAGAGAGAGAGAGAGAGAGAGAGAGAGAGAGAGAGAGAGAGAGAGAGAGAGAGAGTCAACCATTACAGTTATATCACAGAGAGAGAGAGAAGAGAGAGAGAGAGAGAGAGAGAGAGAGAGAGGGGGGGAGAGAGAGAGAGGGGGAGAGAGAGAAGAGAGAGAGAGAGAGAGAGAGAGAGAGAGAGAGAGAGAGAGAGTCAACCATTACAGTTATATGAGAAGAGGAGAGAGAGAGAGAGAGAGAGGAGAGAGAGAGAGAGAGAGCAACCATAAGTATATCACAGAGAGAGAGAGAGGGGGGGGGGGGAGAGAGAGAGAGAGAGAGAGAGAGAGAGAGAGAGAGAAGAGAGAGAGAGAGAGAGAGAGTCAACCATTACAGTTATATCACAGAGAGAGAGAGAGAGAGTCAACCATTACAGTTATACACACACAGAGAGAGAGAGAGAGAGAGAGAGAGAGAGAGAGAGAGAGAGAGAGAGAGTCAACCATTACAGTTATATCACAGAGAGAGAGAGAGAGAGAGAGAGAGAGAGAGAGAGAGAGAGAGAGAGAGAGAGAGAGAGAGCATAATTATGCATGCATGTATCAGTGCATAAGTGCATAGGTGCATGTTTGTGTAAAATTTCAGGCGCCTGCTGTATACAAAAGTGACTTCTGAACTATATATCTATCTATCTGTGCTTTAATCCTTTCTTGGCCATGCTGGCTATGTAAAACATTCTCTGAATTCTGATGGTTTGCTTTGATAGTTACAATAAATACCCCCTAGCCAGCACTGTCCAGGAGCAGGTTAAAACTCTCCAGGTGTGGGCTGTTTAACCTAACTGTCCATGAGCAGGTTAATGTTCACTGTCCAGGTGTGGGTTGTTTAACCCAACACTGTCCGTGAGCAGGTTAAAACTCTCCAGGTGTGGGCTGTTTAACCCAACACTGTCCGTGAGCAGGTTAACTCTCCAGGTGTGGGCTGTTTAACCCAACACTGTCCATGAGCAGGTTAACTCTCCAGGTGTGGGCTGTTTAACCCAACACTGTCCATGAGCAGGTTAAAACTCTCCAGGTGTGGGCTGTTTAACCCAACACTGTCCGTGAGCAGGTTAACTCTCCAGGTGTGGGCTGTTTAACTCAGCACTGTCCATGAGCAGGTTAATGTTCATTCTCCAGGTGTGGGCTGTTTAACCCAACACTGACCATGAGCAGGTTAATGTTCACTGTCCAGGTGTGGGTTGTTTAACCCAACACTGTCCATGAGCAGGTTAAAACTCTCCAGGTGTGGGCTGTTAACCCAACACTGTCCATGAGCGGGTTAAAACTCTCCAGGTGTGGGCTGTTTAACTCAGCACTGTCCATGAGCAGGTTAATGTTCACTGTCCAGGTGTGGGTTGTTTAACCCAACACTGTCCATGAGCAGGTTAAAACTCTCCAGGTGTGGGCTGTTTAACCCAACACTGTCTGTGAGCAGGTTAACTCTCTAGGTGTGGGCTGTTTAACCCAACACTGTCCATGAGCGGGTTAAAACTCTCCAGGTGTGGGCTGTTTAACCCAACACTGTCCATGAGCGGGTTAAAACTTTCCAGGTGTGGGCTGTTAACCCAACTCTGTCCATGAGCAGGTTAACTCTCCAGGTGTGGGCTGTTTAACCCAGGGCTGTCCATGAGCAGGTTAACAGTAATAACATTCTCCAGGTGTGGGCTGTTTAACCCAGCACTGTCCATGAACAGGTTAAAGTTCTCTCTCCAGGTGTGGGCTGTTTAACCTAACACTGTCCATGAACAGGTTAACACTCCAGGTGTGGGCTGTTTGACTCAACACTGTTGATGAGCAGGTTAACGCTCTCCACATGTGGGCTGTTTAACCCAACACTGTCCATGAGCAGGTTAACAGTAATAACACTCTACAGGTATGGGCTGTTTAACCCAGCCCTGACCTTGAGCAGGTTAATGTTCTCTCTCCAGGTGTGGGCAGTTTAACCTAGTACTGTGTGTGTGGACACCTTTTCATGCGCAGGATATTTAACCCAGCACTAAATCTCTGTGCAGGATGGATGGTGTACCTTACTACCACATCGTCCGCCTGCTCCTCCCTGATGTGGCTGTCTTGGTGGTGTTCATCATCGTCCTGGTGGTCTGCGCCATTCTCCTCCGCAGCGACACCCACGAGGAGGCTGACCTGCCCTTGACCCCCTCCTACGTGCAGAGGAGGCGCAAGATGGCACCTGTGCTCACCTACCTCGGGGAGTTCTTCGTGGGGCTGCTGCTGGCCGCCAGCGCCATCATGGTTCCTTCCGTGAGTTATGAGTTAGCAGTGCTGTCATGCTTCCCTTTGTGGATTGATAGTGCTGTCACGCTTCCTTCTGTCAGTTAGCAGTGCTGTCACGCTTCCTTCTTTCTGTTAGCAGTGCTGTCACGCTTCCTTCTGTGAGTTAGCAGTGCTGTCATGCTTCCTTCTGTGAGTTAGCAGTGCTGTCATGCTTCCTTCTGTGAGTTAGCAGTGCTGTCATGCTTCCTTCCATGGAGTGATAGTGCTGTCATGGTTCCTTCTGTGAGTTAGCAGTGGCGTCATGCTTCCTTCTGTGAGTTAGCAGTGCTGTCATGCTTCCTTCTGTGAGTTAGCAGTGCTGTCATGCTTCCTTCTGTGAGTTAGCAGTGCTGTCATGCTTCCTTCCATGGAGTGATAGTGCTGTCATGGTTCCTTCTGTGAGTTAGCAGTGCTGTCATGCTTCCTTCTGTGAGTTAGCAGTGCTGTCATGCTTCCTTCTGTGTGTTAGCAGTGCTGTCATTGTTCTCTCTGTGAGTTAGTGCTGTCATTCTTTTTATGAGTTAGCAGTGCTAGCTGTCACACTTCCTTTTGTCAGTTAGTAGTGCTGTCATGGTTCTGTCTGTGAGTTGGCAGGGCTGTCATGGTCCTGTCTGTGAGTTGGCAGGGCTGTCATGGTCCTGTCTGTGAGTTAGCAGGGCTGTCATGGTTCTGTCTGTGAGTTAGCAGGGCTGTCATGGTTCTGTCTGTGAGTTAGCAGGGCTGTCATGGTCTGTCTGTAGTTAGCATGCGTCATGGTTCTTCCTGTGAGTTAGCAGTGCCGTCACGGTTCTTCCTGTGAGTTAGCAGTGCCGTCATGGTTCTTCCTGTGAGTTAGCAGTGCCGTCATGGTTCTTCCTGTGAGTTAGCAGTGCCGTCATGGTTCTTCCTGTGAGTTAGCAGTGCCGTCACGGTTCTTCCTGTGAGTTAGCAGTGCCGTCGTCTTTCCTTCTGCGAGTGAGCAATGCTGTCATCTTTTCCTTTCATGAGTTGAAAGTGGCTTTTGAGTTGACTTTCACTTTGCTTGCTACTGCTGCTCGCACATGCCTGTCAGACCACTGAGTAGAAGGAGAGACAAGGTGACACCAGTCAGACATGGAGGAGAGAGAGTGAATTGGGCTAGTTGATTTAGTGCAGCATATTTTATTCAGCATGCCTGTTTGGGACTGTTTTTTGCCCTGACCTAACCATAATGGTTGACTGGGCGTAAAACATCAAGTGAATTACCTGGGACAGTTTGAGTGTTGTTGTATGCATACGTCATATTGGAGTTTATAATTGTTTGAAGACGACAGCAACTTGTAATAATGTAATGCACTGTGAGCTCGCGTTTCTTTCATGGGGTGTAGTACTGTGCACAAGTTATCAATATTAGTACTGCTAAGTTTAGAAGGGAAATAGTGAAAATCAACAGATGCGGTCAAAAATGACTGCTCCACACCAATGTTTATGGTGCTTCACACACCATACCAGCATTGCATGGCAGTGTTTATGGTGTTTCACACACCGCATCAGCATTCCACACCAGTGTTTATGGTGTTCCGCACACTGCACCAGCATTCCACACCAGTGTTTGTGGTGTTTTGCACACTGCACCAGCATTCCACACTAGTGTTTATGGTGTTTCACACACCATACCAGCATTGCATGCCAGTATTTATGGTGTTTCACACACTATACCAGCATTCCACCCCAGTGTTTATGTGTTTCGCACACCACACAGCATTCCACACCAGTGTTTATGGTGTTTCGCACATCGCACCATCATTCCACACCAGTGTTTATGGTGTTTTGCACACTGCACCAGCATTCCACACCAGTGTTTATGGTGTTTCACACACCATATCAGCATTGCAAGCCAGTGTTTATGGTGTTTCGCACACCGCACCAGCATTCCACACCAGTGTTTATGGCATTCCACACACCGCACCAGCATTCCACACCAGTGTTTATGGTGTTCTGCACACCGCACCAGCATTCCACACCAGTGTTTATGGTGTTCCACACACCACGCCAGCATTTCACACCAGTGTTTATGGTGTACCCAGGTGCTGTCCTCGGTGTACTTCTTGGTGTTCCTGGTGCTGGGTGTCATGTGGGCCTGCTACCAGTCGCTGGGCATCCGCTTCTCCTACTTCCGCATCATGCTGCTGCTGTACACTGGTTGCCACATCCTGATTCTCTACCTCTACCAGTTCCAGTTCTTTCAGGACGTGCTGCCCAAGGATGACCTGGTGGCCAGGTGAGTGCACGTACCTGTGTTTTTTCTCAGCTTTGCCGATGCCAGGCTGCATGAAGCGGGCCTGGCATGTGGATGTTGCAATGAAATGCTTTCTGATAGTATAATGTCATTAAGTAGATTTAATTCCTCTGCAGTTGTTTGTTTGAGGATGTTGTTCCTCCGGTGGAGTTTATGTACCTTGTATTGGCTTGCGTGCCAGGTGAGAGTTACTGTGAAATGATAGCATAATGTCGTTAAGTAGACTGAACTCCTCTGCAGTTGTTTGTTTGAGGATGTACCTCTGGTGGAGTTTATATACCTTATATTTACTCGCATGCCAGGTGAGAGTTACTGCAGGCGACAGGTCTTCATTGTTGTGTTTGTGTGATGTCTTTCAAGCGCTGACTAACCCCCTTGTTTGTTGATTCTGTTTGTTGTCTGTTAGCATTTCTCAGCTAAAGCCCTGAGGTTCACGCAACATCTGCGCACACGTTAACAATCTCAAGCACTGGCAGCTGTACCATTGTTTGGACACGTGAAAATACTGCGCACACTTGCAGGAATGGGTGGCACTGCTCTTGCAGCTGCTGTGCCGTACCCGGGTGTGAGCGACCGTTGATCACTGCTGGTGTGACTCGCAGTTGCACAGCTAGGACACAGTTATTTATTGATCAGAGTGACTGTTTATTGATCACTGTAGCTGTGAGGACACAGAGTGTATAACACAGCTATTGATCAGAGTGATTGATTATCGATCACTGTAGTTGTGAGGACACAGAGTGTATAACACAGCTATTGATCAGAGTGATTGATTATTGATCACTGTAGTTGTGAGGACACAGAGTGTATAACACAGCTATTGATCAGAGTGATTGATTATCGATCACTGTAGTTGTGAGGACACAGACTGTAGAACACAGTTATTGATCAGAGTGATTGATTATTGATCACTGTAGTTGTGAGGACACAGAGTGTATAACACAGCTATTGATCAGAGTGATTGATTATTGATCGTTGTTGTTGAGAGGACACAGAGTGTATAACACAGCTATTGATCAGTGTGATTGATTATTGATCACTGTAGTTGTGAGGACACAGACTGTAGAACACAGCTATTGATCAGAGTGATTGATTATTGATCGTTGTTGTTGTGAGGACACAAGAGTGTCGGTAGAGTTCAGCTATCGATCAGAGTGATTGATTATTGATCACTGCAGTTGTGAGGACACAGATTGTAGAACACAGCTATTGATCAGAGTGATTGATTATTGATCAATGTAGTTGTGAGGACACAAACTGTAGAACACAGCTATTGCTCAGAGTGATTGATTATTGATCATTGTAGTTGTGAGGACACAGAGTGTAGAACACAGCTATTGATCAGAGTGATTGATTATTGATCACTGTAGTTGTGAGGACACAGACTGTAGAACACAGCTATTGATCAGAGTGATTGATTATCGATCACTGTAGTTGTGAGGACACAAGAGTGTCGGTAGAGTTCAGCTATCGATCAGAGTGATTGATTATTGATCACTGCAGTTGTGAGGACACAGATTGTAGAACACAGCTATTGATCAGAGTGATTGATTATTGATCAATGTAGTTGTGCGGACACAAACTGTAGAACACAGCTATTGCTCAGAGTGATTGATTATTGATCATTGTAGTTGTGAGAACACAGCTATTGATCAGTGATTGATTATTGATCATTGTAGTTGTGAGGACACAAACTGTAGAACACAGCTATTAATCAGAGTGATTGATTATTGATCACTGTAGCTGTGAGGACACAAACTGTAGAACACAGCTATTAATCAGAGTGATTGATTATTGATCATTGTAGTGGCAAGGACACAAGAGTGTCAGAAGACTGCAACTATTAATCATTGTGATTGAATATTGATCACTGTAGTTGTGAGGACACAGACTGTAGAACACAGCTAGAGTGCAACTATTGATCATTGTGATTGATTATTGATTGTTGTTGTGAGGACACAGCTATTGATCAGAGCAACAGATTATTGATCATTGTAGTTGCAGGAACACTGTGTCAGCAGAGTGCAGCTATTGGTCAGAGCAACTGATATTGATCACTGTAGTTGTGAGGACACAAACTGTTAGCTAGGCGTTTACAGTTCAAGGTCTTCCAGATCTGAATAAAGTGCGTCAACAATTAAATACTTGCTTGTTTGTGGGGTTTTTGGTTGTTGTTTTTTACACTTCAGCATAAACTTAGAAAAGAAATTTTTCAGAGTGACTGATTATTGGTCACCATTGTTGTCAGGACACAGACTGTCAGTAGAACACAACTATTGATCGGTGTGATTGATCATTGTTGATGCAAGGACACTGATTCTTACTAAAAGCACAACTGCTTGGCATGATAGATTAGAATTGCTGTGAGGGGAGATTATTTATAGAACCCAGCTATTGATCAGCGTGATTGGGTAGTGTGGTTCCCTCCCCTTGGCAGTGAAACGTCCCAGCTCTTTGGGCCCTCCAGCGATGGGAGAATTAACTGCGGCATTGACTACTGTTTTATGTTTCCGGCCCTCAGGGAGGTGGGGACTTTATGACTCTCCAATAGGGTCTCCATGCACCAGAAGCTTGTCTTGGTTCCATGGGTGGTTTTCAAAGGGAGCAGTGGTTATTGCCCAGGAGATGTAGTTCAGCTGTGTATTTCTGTGTGTGTGTGCGTGCATGTGTGTGTGTCTCTCTCTGTGTCTCTGTGAAACATGTGTGTGCTTGTGTGTCTCTCTCTGTGAAATGTGTGTGTGTGTGTGTGTGTGTGTGTGTGTGTGTGTGTGTGAGAGAGAGAGAGAGAGAGAGAGAGAGAGAGAGAGAGAGAGAGAGAGAGAGAGAGAGAGTGTGTTTCTGTGTCCCCACCCTCTTTTCCCACGTCTTTATAAAATGTGTGTTGTGTTGTGTGTGTGTGTGTGTGTGTGTGTGTGTGTGTGTGGTTGCTCTGTCTCTCTCTCTCTCTCCCTACATCTCTGTGAAACGTGTGTGTGTGTGTGTGTGTCTCTGTCTCTCTCTCTCTCTCCCTACATCTCTGTGAAACGTGTGTGTGTGTGTGTGAGCGTGTGTGTCTCTCTGTCTGTCTACCTCCCTACATCTGTATGATTTTGTGTGTGTGTGTGTGTGTGTGTGTGTGTGTGTGTGTGTGTGTGTGTGTGTGTGTGTGTGACACATCCCATTAGTGAAAAGAACTCTTAGTTAATGAATTTTTAGTCCGAGTTACAGTAGAATCACCAGCAGAAATGAATACCTGTGGAATCAGGGGAAGAGAAATGCAGGTGCAGACAGTTGAACTGTGACTGTGTGTTGCAGGGTCCTGGGTCTGACGGGGGTCTTTCAGACGCATTGCAACCAAGTGTACGCCTTGAACTTTTACCCGAACATCAGGTGGATGTTGCTTGTCAACCCGGGCATCCTTCTGCTCCTCTACTGGGTCCTAGCCTTTGAGACACGCTACTGGTTCCAGACCAAGGTGAGGCTGGCTTCAGAATATAGCCACTTATGCTTAACCTGCTGCCAGGAATTTATTCCTTTTCCTAATATCTACCCTCCCGAAGTGAGGCTGGCTTCTGAGTAGGTCAGAATATAGCCACATATGTTTAACCTGCTGCCAGATATTTTTTCCTTGTCCTAATATCTACCCTCCCAAGGTGAAGCTGGCTTCTGAGTAGGTCAGGATGTAGCCATGTATGCTTAACCAACTGCCAGGAATTTCTTCCTTGTCCTAATATCTACTCTCCCAGTCTGTTCGGCATCATTTTTTTTTCTCCAGACCCGCCCCGTACTTTTTAACTGTGTTGGCCCACAGAATAAAATAGGTAACATGCTAAGGTCCTTGTGCATGTGACAGAGCCCATGTCACCTTTCTGTAAGCGAAGTGGAAACACAGCGAGTATGTAACAGTAGGAGAATGATCAAGGTGATGATTGTGGCTATATTCCTAATGTAGGAGAGATGATTGTGGCCACACTCCGAGCATCGCTTTCCAGCACCATCCTCCAAACTCTGCCAGATTTAGTTACACCACTGAAGGGGCACTCTTTATCTCCGCGCAGCTGTCCAGCGACGCGGTCAGCAACCTCTGAAAGGTTTGGGTACTGATAAGACTGTGGAAGCAGCCTAGTGCCTAAGCACGCACGTAAACATGAGATGCATCCACCCCGGGTAAAAAAAGAAGTTCCGTCTCGATTCAAACAATTTTGCTTTCATTTGAGCTGGCGTATGCAACATAGTCAGTTATAAAACAAACATCTGATATAATTAGAGTTGTTTGTAACAAACTTACTACTGTTTGAGCACCAACAAAAAAACTGCTCATGCGCTGACATTTTTTTTGACCCTATGGCATAACTAAATATGGCAGTGGTTGAAGGAAGGATGTGGTAAACCAGTGCTTGGAGTTTGGATTGTGGCTATACTCCTAATGGAAGAAGAAAAATGTGGTGCTGTTGCAGGATCTACCTCCAGAAGAGATGATGGAAGGCTGCCTGCTCACTGGCGAGAGCCGGCGCAAAAAGCGCAAGCACCGGTCAAATGTTGAGCGTCAGGTACCCGCTAACATGGATCTGGACGAGGTTTGGTGGAATTATGTCCCCTTCGGCTGGTGCACGCTCTTTTGTGCATATGTGTATGCGCTGTTGTAGCATGCTTCGGTATTGTCAGAAGTGTCTCCTTACCCCTGGCTGGTAGATCTGAACAAAGAAAAACAGCATCCACACCCACAACACGTAGTGGCATCTCACAGGCTTTGGTGTTTTTGGACACAACTAACCCTTTCTAACCAGCTTGCCACCAATTCTGTGCAGCCTTCGAGTACCAGCAGTTAGACGGGCTACGTTTTGCAAGTCTTCAGCGGTGATGGAAGATTTTGCGCCTGGTGGGCTTTGAGCAGGGTTTTGAGATTTGACTGCTTTCTTGCTGTACTTTTGTTGAAATCTCTCGCAAGGAATAAGAGTGAGGTAGAAGTGTCTGTTGTCCAAAGTCTTTTGAAGGGGTGTGGGAGGAGGGGGGGGGGGGGGGGGTAGGGATCAGGCTTACTGGAGAGTAGATGGTAAACTGTGGTGGCACCCCCCACTCCCACTCTCCTTCTCTTACTATGACCAGCCCCCATTTGCCCCCCCCCCCCCCCACCCCCACCTCTTCCCCCTCTTCTTACTTGCCCCCCCCCCCCACCAAAAAAAAAAACAACACACACACACACAAACAAACACACCTTTCCACTCTCCTCTTAGCTTGCCCACCCCACTTTCTGTCCCCCCCTCCCCCAACACACACACACACCTCTTCCACCTCCGTGGTTGCTGTCCTGCCGCCCCACCTTCTGCCCCCCCCCCCCCCCCACTTCTCCCTCTCCTCCCCCCCCAACCTCTCCTTCCCACTCTCCTTCTCTTACCTTGCCCCATCACATCCTTCAACCCCCATCTTCCTTCGCTTTCTTTGCCTCCCGATGTCCACTTCAGCCACAGCCACAGGTACTGAAGCAGAACTTGTCAAAACAAAAAAGAACGGGGATGAGGGGCACGCCTCCGCATCAGTAGCAACAGCGACAGCATGTCCACGCTCAGGCTGCAGGGAATTTAAGCAGGCATCGATGTTGTGACATGGTCCAGGTTAGATGACTGTCCAAACTGCATGACCACCTCAGAGCTTACCTGGTAGTTGTTATACCCACATGTCAGGTAGTCTGAGGCCGTGGCCACCTGGGAGCTTACCTGGTAGATATACCCACATGTCAGGTAGTCTGAAGCTTTGGCTGCCTCAGAGCTTACCTGGTAGATATATCCACATGTCGGATAGTCTGAGGCTTTGACCACCTCAGAGCTTACCTGGTAGATATACCCACCTGTCAGGTATTCTGAGACCTTGGCCACCTCAGAGCTTACCTGGTAGATGTACCCACCTGTCAGGTATTCTGAGACCTTGGCCACCTCAGAGCTTACCTGGTAGATATACCCACCTGTCAGGTATTCTGAGACCTTGGCCACCTCAGAGCTTACCTGGTAGATATACCCACATGTCAGGTAGTCTGAGGCTTTGACCACCTCAGAGCTTGCCTGGTAGTTATACCCATATGTCAGGTAGTCTTAGGCTGTGGCCACCTCAGAGCTTACCTGGTAGATATACCCACGTCAGGTAGTCTGAGGCTGTGGCCACCGCAGAGCTTACCTGGTAGTTATTCCCACATGTCAGGTACTCAGAGGCCTTGGTCACCTCAGAGCTTACCTGGTGGTTATTCCCACATGTCAGGTAGTCTGAGGCCTTGGTCACCTCAGAGCTTACCTGGTAGTTATTCCCACATGTCAGGTAGTCTGAGGCCTTGACCACCTCAGAACTTACCTGGTAGTTGTTATACCCACATGTCAGGTAGTCTGAGGCTGTGGCTGCCTCAGAGCTTACCTGGTGTCAGCTTACCCATGTGTCAGATTTTCTGGTCGAGACCACCATTATGTTTACCTGGTAAATACCCATGCATCAACCACAGGCCATGGCTGCATGAGCTTACCTGGTAAATACACATAATATACCTGGTAAATACCCATGCGTCAGCCACAGGCCTTGGCTGCATGAGCTTACCCGGTAAATACCCATAACTTTACCTGGTAAATACCCATGTGTCAGCCACAGGACTTGGCTGCATGAGCTTACCTGGTAAACACCCATAGCTTATCTGGTAAATAACCATGCATCAGCCACAGGCCTTATCTGCATGAGCTTACCTGGTAAATACCCATAGCTTACCTGGTAAATACCCATGTGTCAGCTACAGGCCTTGGCCGTTCAAATGCCCATGCGTCAGATAATAATCTGGTCAAGACCACAGCCATGTTTATCTGTTGAATGAACATTTGTCAGCTGTAGGCCTTGACCCCCAAGGGCAGTACATGTGTAGACTTTGCATTCCACATGGCCATGGGTCCGGCTTGTCAGCATAGCTTTGAATCGTGGGTAAGCAGCAGACCATGACCTCATCGCATACAGGTTTTGGGGGCGTTGCATGAACACTGCTGATGCTGGCTAATTAACGGATGTGGATGGAACCAAAGGTTTGAGTTTGCCCCTCCTGGACCAGGTGTTTCTGTCGAGGTGTTCTTGTGACTGGCTGTGTTGTTGTTGTTGTGGTGGTTTTGTTGCATAGTGATTTCATGTGTGTGTGTGTGTGTTAGAAAAACAAACCAAAACTGACCCCCCCTGATGCATGGTACTAACACAGTGTCAATGTGTTGTCGTCACTGGCTGTTGTTTTAGACCTTGCTGTACTTCTTGTGTCCCGATAACCATTCTCGAGACATCTTGCCAATACATGTATGTGTGTATATATATATATATACTTAATAGCATGTGAATATTCTCTTACTGTCACCTAAGATTTATCCTTAATTTGGGGGATGGTGTAGGGGGGGACAGGGGTGGGTAAGTAAGTAAGCAAAGTGGTGTTTTACGCCCAGTCAACCAGTGTGGTTATATCAGGGCGAGGGTGGGGGTGAACGACTGATTGAGTGATTGATCAGTTGATGGAATTACCGATCAGGTCAGTGATTAAGTGATCTTCAGCACACTGAGAATGAAAAACCGAATCCGATGTCACACTGTCCTTTAGGAAGTGGGAGGGGTTGCTAAGCGATAGTTTTAAGCTGCTTAGTTTCTGTCATCATTCATTTTGTGTTGGAATGCATATATATATATTTATATATATATATATATATATATAAAGTAATGGGCTGGTCAGTTTATTGACTTAGAACTTGGCCGAGGAAAGTTGTGAATGGTTCTTCTTTTTTCCCCCTGCTTGACTGATTTTCTTTTGTGTTTACACGCAGTTGGTCTGTGTTTACACGCAGTTGGTCTGGGTGGAATATAAATTATGTTGCATTCTATGCCAGCGCTGTTTGCTTGTCTCTGTGCTTGAATTGCACTGTGCTCAGTGCCCTGTTTGCCTCAGTGGCACGTACTGTGTTCAGAGCCAAAGTGGTAGTCGTTGTCGTTGCCTTGCGCGGGTTGGAGCACACTGCGTTCAGTGTCTAAATGGTAGTTTGTCACCACGGTGGTTGTGGACTGAAGCACACGCTGCATTCAGAATCCGATTTGCCTTGGTAACTGGAGTGTGCTGAGTTCAAAACCTGTGCACCGATTTGCCTTGGTAGCTGGAGTGTGCTGAGTTCAGAACCTGTGCACCGATTTGCCTTGGTAGCTGGAGTGTGCTGAGTTCAGAACCTGTGCACCGATTTGCCTTGGTAGCTGGAGTGTGCTGAGTTCAGAACCTGTGCACCGATTTGCCTTGGTAGCTGGAGTGTGCTGAGTTCAGAACCTGTGCACCGATTTGCCTTGGTAGCTGGAGTGTGCTGAGTTCAGAACCTGTGCACCGATTTGCCTTGGTAGCTGGAGTGTGCTGAGTTCAGAACCTGTGCACCGATTTGCCTTGGTAGCTGGAGTGTGCTGAGTTCAGAACCTGTGCGCCGATTTGCCTTGGTAGCTGGAGTGTGTTGAGTTCTGCCCGGCTTTGTGACTCAGTTTGTGTTGCGGTCGTTTGTCTGTCTGTGCTGTTGTTTAGCTTTGTTGTCATTTTGCTTGTTTGTACAAACCTCTTAAAAGCTCCATTGAAAAGAAAATGGTAGGAGGGTGGTCGGTGTTTGTTTCAGTGGTTTGTGGCTGTTTTTAATTTCACTGCATATTTCGTGGTTTTGGTGTGGAGTTTTCTGTTGTCATAATACTACTACTGATAATGATAGCAGTCATTTTCTATGGCATGAGATATCCCCCAAGAGAAGGGTGAGTGTACTGCACTTCACAAAATCATATCAAACACACAATAAAATATTAACCTCAGAAATCATAAATATAATACAGTATTCTTGACATATGCGCACACACGCATGCATGCATGCAAGCATGCACGTAAGTACACATACATGCACGCACGCACACACACACGCACGCTCTGTCTCTCTCCTCTCTCTCTCACACACACACACACACACACACACGCACACACACGCTCTCTCTCCTCTCTCTCCCTTCTCTCTCTTCTCTCTCTCTTCTCTCTCTCTCTCACACACACACACATGCGCACACACACTCTCTCTCACACACACACACACACACACACACACATTCACTCACACGTGCAAGTAATGAATACCAGTACAGAAGACAGAAGATATGCTCCATCTTGGATGAGCCTAAGGTGCTGACGAAAACAAAATTGAATTGCTGAACAGCAGGTGCATGCTCCGTCTTCTTAACAGAAGAGAAGATTGCTGTACATAACGCAGCAGCATCTGTGTTCCTTTTTTGTTGTAAAAGTTTATGATGTTTAAATGCAGACAAAACCATCGGAAAGGATAGTCGCCATTGACTGGATGGTCACTTGAATAAGGCCAGCGAACGTAAGCATTGTGATTGCCACTTCCTCTTTTTTTGTGAGGTGTCATACAAAGTGTTGTTCTTTTGTGGACAGTGGGCGATTGAGACGCCACGTCGCTGCATTGATAGTGAGGTATCGTATAGTCGGGATGGAGATGCATCAGCATGGTTTGCCGTGAAATTTCTAACACAGAACCAGCCAATTTTGCGTTGCAGTTTCCGTACAGAAAAGCATGGAATGCACTGAACTTTCAAGTCAGGACCAGCAAGTTTGGTTATAGCTCTTTAGTAGGGTGCAGCACAGAACTGAGTTTCTGTGGAGTTTGGAGCACAGTGGTTTTGAATTGTGTTCACCTGCGATTGTGTTCTTTGTGTGAGCAGTTTACCAACATTTTTGTATATATATATATATATTTAGACATTTCTTGGAAGAGGCATGCAGAAGTTTGCTGAGACAGTAGGGCAGGTATTTTGAAGTGGCATGGTCTGTTTAGAATGTAACAGTTAGTGGACAGGACTGTGCTCCCTCCTTCTGTTGAGGCTGGACATGAGTCTGGCAAAGGCTGAAACAGGCATGTGGATGTGGTACTGTATATAGCTCGACAGCAGAGCCTCTTCCTCTTTCCCCACCTGAGCGCTTGTGCTGAGAGCAAAGCATGCCGTCTTGACCGAACCTCCTGTAAAAATCTGAAACCAGAATGACTGCTAGCGTTCTAAAACAAGATCCAAGCACATAAACGGTTCAAAGGAATGCTTAGTTATTATGACAGAGACACACAATCTGCAAATTTTCAGGGTAATCCCCTTTGTCAAGCAACAAAATGACACTTGAACAACAGTTAAACGGTTGAAAATGATGAAAATGAGATGAGGTCGAAATAAGCGTTCTTTTGAACATTTGATCTGTTTGGATCTTGAACCTCATGTACTAGGATGTTAGTTTGGTCGTCATATTCAACCCTGTACTTGCGCGATGATTATTTGAAGAAGCAAGATCTGTCTTAAATGGTTACATACATGGTTCTGTCTGTGGTAATGAATCTGTTAGTCTGGTCGTTAACAAATTGTTGTGTGTATTTAACAAATTGTTGTGTGTATATGATCTATTCTCTTCATGGCCAAACTGTATTAACAGATACATGATACTTAATAGGGATTTACATGTCTTTTAATGTTTGAAATTTGGTGGTCCATCAATGTAATTTGGGATTTTGAACCGTAAGAGTGAGTTAGTTGGTGCTTTGAGCATGGTCAATTACATAGGGTTATGGATATCAGGGCTAAGAACCTTAGGACATCAAGACAAACACAACATAAATGTTTGAATGACTCTTTATAACTTTAGATCTGTGTGCCCAAATCACCCATATTCTGCATCTTTATGGATGACATTTTGGATGAAAAGAAAAGAAAAAAGCATTTTGGGGGAACTGAAGAAAGAAAGAAAAAGGTTGGAAAAGTTTTAGTGTCGTGGTAAATGACTTACAATGCCTGTGTAACCTGGCAATGTCCACTGTTAGCCCTGTGGGTTTGTGGTCCTCAAATGGTATGAGAATGTGTATATGTGTGTGTGTGTATGTGTGTGTGTGTGTGTGTGTGTGTGTGTGTGTGTGTGTGTGTGTGTGTGTGTGTGTGTGTGTGTGTGTGTGTGTGTGTGTGGTTGGTGTGTGTGTGTGTGTGTGTGTGTGTGTGTGTGTGTGTGTGTGTGTGTGTGTATGTGTGTGTGTGTGTGTGTGTGTGTGTGTGGACAGAATGAGCTTGAAGTATGCACTGCATTGGCATATTCACATATCAGTTCATTCAGTACTATGCCAGTGCTATACACAAGCACACGCACACATGCAACCTCAAACCATTTGAGGACAGTGAACCAATGGGGCTAAAAGTGAGTATTGCCTGTAACCCATTCCCTTTGTAATGACAAGCTGTTGTAATTGACTGATTGATGAACCTCAACATGTTTAGATGGAACACAGACCTGCAGAACTGTTGAATGGGTAAATTTTGCTACAGGTTTAGACAGAACACAGACCTGCAGAACTGTTCAGTGGGTAAATATTGCTACAGGTTTAGACAGAACACAGACCTGCAGAACTGTTCAGTGGGTAAATATTGCTACAGGCAGAACTGTTCAATGGGTAAATTTTGCTACAGGTTTAGACGGAACACAGACCAACAGAACTGTTCAGTGGGTAAATTTTGCTAGAGGTTTAGACAGAACACAGACCTGGGGAACTGTTGAGTGGGTAAATGTTGCTACAGGTTTAGACGGAACACAGACCAACAGAACTGTTCAGTGGGTAAATTTTGCTAGAGGTTTAGACAGAACACAGACCTGGAGAACTGTTGAGTGGGTAAATGTTGCTACAGGTTTAGACGGAACACAGACCTGGAGAACTGTTGAGTGGTTAAATGTTGCTACAGGTTTAGACCTGCAGAACTGTTCCGAGGGTAAATGTTGCTACAGGTTTAGACCTGCAGAATTGTTCAGAGGGTAAATGTTGCTACAGGTTTAGACCTGCAGAACTGTTCCGAGGGTAAATGTTGCTACAGGTTTAGACCTGCAGAACTGTTCCGAGGGTAAATGTTGCTACAGGTTTAGACGGAACACAGACCAACAGAACTGTTCAGTGGGTAAATGTTGCTACAGGTTTAGACCTGCAGAACTGTTCAGAGGGTAAATGTTGCTACAGGTTTAGACCTGCGGAACTGTTCCGAGGGTAAATGTTGCTACAGGTTTAGACGGAACACAGACCAACAGAACTGTTCAGTGGGTAAATGTTGCTACAGGTTTAGACCTGCAGAACTGTTCAGAGGGTAAATGTTGCTACAGGTTTAGACCTGCGGAACTGTTCAGAGGGTAAATTTTCCTTGCAGCTGGTGCCCCTCACGCAGCTGAGTCCTGATATCCAGCAGTCTGTAAGAACAGTTGGCTCACATTCTTATTTGGTTCATATTCCTATTTGGTTCAAAGTCTTATTTGGTTAAGGCGGATGTGCAAGAGAGCTGAGCTTTTGGACTGTTCTCTCCATTTTTTTTTTTCATTTTTTCTTTTCTTTTCTTCATAAAATGCTTCACTCTCATGCTTGATCCATTTCCTTTTGGGGCTGGGGAGGGGCAGGGGATGGAGGTGGGGGGGGGGGGGGGGCTTGTTGAAGGAATGCGTGAACAGTGTTGAGCCAGCCAACCATTTGTAACAGAAACCATCATGCTGGCATTTTCTTTGGCACTGTTACTGTGATTAGATAAATTATGTCAAATGTACGCTGGATTTTATAGAAGATGTGATCTTCAGAGAGGGAGAATGAGGTAGGGGAAAGGAGGAGAAGAAGAAGAAGAAGAAGAAGAAGAAGAAGAAGAAGAAGAAGAAGAAGAAGAAGAAGAAGGAGGAGGAGGAGGAGGAGGAGGAGGAGGAGAAGAAGAAGAAGCAGAAGATGAGAAGAAGAGGAAGAGAAGGAGAGAGAGAGAGAGAGAGAGAGAGAGAGAGAGAGAGAGCAGTGTCATTTTTAAGCAGTCCCATTGAGTCTGACATTCATTGCTTTATCACATGCCCATGTATTAAAAAACCTTGCAAACTGCCCAAGAAAGTAAACATATTACGCCTGCTTCGGAAGGGGCGTAATCAGTGAAATATTTAGTGGGGTGTAATCCGATCGGTCACTGCATCTGCCGGACGCTGACTGTCAGTGTGCCCAGACTCATCCTGGGAGTGTGTGATGGGTATATATCTGACGGGTAGGATGCAGTGAACAAGGCCCCTTCAGCTGTTTCTGCTGTGCAAGGTTACACAGCTAGAATTGTCTGAAGTCAGGCTGTGGCTGTCTGAGTGGTTGGTAGCACTGCACTTGTTTGTATGACAGTTTGTCCAGGTGTGGGGAAACAGCTGCACACTCGACTGTCTCTCCCAACACTGAGTGAACCTCAGGATTTGGGCCAAGGAATGCTGACAAACTAACAGACACTGATGTGTACTTCATTCTGTTGGTGGAGGGTTGGGGGTGGGGGGGTGGGGGGGGGGGGGAGGGGTTTTGAATTCAACAGTTCAATTCAGTAGAAGTTTTAGTAGTGCTTATTTTGTCACAGAAGGGGCTGCATAGTGCTGGTTAATCTCTAATGCTGTTGTTATTGGGTGGAGTGTGCCTCTTGTCTACTTGTGCCTGTCAGACTGACTTACACACACACACACACACACATGCCCACACTCATGCACGCATGTATGCATGTATGCATGGTCTCTCTCTCTCTCTCTCTCTCTCTCTCTCTCTCTCCTCTCTCTCTCTCTCTCTCTCCACACACACACACACACACACACACACACACACAACACACACACACACACACACACACACACACACCACACACACACACACGCACTTGTGCCTGTCAGACTGACTTACACACACACACACACACACACACACACACACACAACACACACACACAAACACACATGCCCACACTCATGCACGCATGTATGCATGTATGCATGGTCTCTCTCTCTCTCTCTCTCTCTCTCTCTCTCTCTCTCTCCTCTCTCTCACCACACACACACACACACACACACACACACACACACACACACACACACAACACACACACACACACACACACACACACACACACACACACACACACACACACTGCTGGCATTCTAAAATAAGATCCAAACATGTAAAAGGTTTAAAATAATGCTATTAGGACAAGACACAACATGCACATTTTCAGGGTAATCCCCTATGTCAAGCTACAAAACGACACTTAAACAACAGTTAAATGGTGAAAAATAATGATTTCCGTCTCATTTTTCATTGTTTTTCACCATTTAATTGTTGTTTAAGTGTTGTTTTGTAGCTTGATAAAGGGGATTACCCTGAAAATTTGCAGGTTGTGTTTTGTCCTAATAAATAGCATTCTTTTGAAACTTTTATGTGTTTGGATCTTGAGTTGCACACAGTATATAATCCCTCTTCGCCTTGGGGGCAAATAGACATAATTAAGAAAAATAGACAAAAAAAAGAAGAGATAATTTTTGAGAAAATGTTCTATGTTTAGTGCTTTTATAATTAAGATGAACAGGGTTTTGCTGAATTCAGCAAAATAGTTCATACTGAAGAGGGAAAGTCTCTGTGGAAAAGTGATATTTTGGCAACGATTTAGCAAAATAGTTCATAATGAAGAGGGAAAGTCTCTGTGGAAAAGTGATATTTTGGCAACGATTTAGCAAAATAGTTCATAATGAAGAGGGAAAGTCTCTGTGGAAAAGTGATATTTTGGCAACGATTTAGCAAAGTAGTTCATAATGAAGAGGGAAAGTCTCTGTGGAAAAGTGATATTTTGGCAACGATTTAGCAAAGTAGTTCATAATGAAGAGGGAAAGTCTCTGTGGAAAAGTGATATTTTGGCAGTGATTTAGGAAAATAGTTCACAAGGAAGAGGGAAAATCTCTGTGAAAAAGTGGCACTTTGGCAGTGATTTAGAAAAATAGTTCATAATGAAGAGGGAAAATCTCTGAAAAAATTGTATTTTGGCAGCAGTTCAGCAAAATAGTTCATAATAAAGAAGGAAAATCTCTGTGGAAAAGTGGTATTTTGACATAATCTAGCAAAATAGTTCATAATGAAGAGGGAAAATCTCTGTGGAAAACTGCTATTTTGACATAATCTAGCAAAATAGTTCATAATGAAGAGGGAAAATCTCTGTGGAAAAGTGGTATTTTGACATAATCTAGCAAAATAGTTCATAATGAAGAGGGAAAATCTCTGTGGAAAACTGGTATTTTGACATAATCTAGCAAAATAGTTCATAATGAAGAGGGAAAATCTCTGTGGAAAAGTGCTATTTTGACATAATCTAGCAAAATAGTTCATAATGAAGAGGGAAAATCTCTGTGGAAAAGTGGTATTTTGACATAATCTAGCAAAATATTCATAATGAAGAGGGAAAATCTCTGTGGAAAAGTGTATTTTGACATAATCTAGCAAAATAGTTCATAATGAAGAGGGAAAATCTCTGTGGAAAAGTGGTATTTTGACATAATCTAGCAAAATAGTTCATAATGAAGAGGGAAAATCTCTGTGGAAAAGTGGTATTTTGACATAATCTAGCAAAATAGTTCATAATGAAGAGGGAAAATCTCTGTGGAAAAGTGGTATTTTGACATAATCTAGCAAAATAGTTCATAATGAAGAGGGAAAATCTCTGTGGAAAAGTGGTATTTTGACATAATCTAGCAAAATAGTTCATAATGAAGAGGGAAAATCTCTGTGGAAAAGTGGTATTTTGACATAATCTAGCAAAATAGTTCATAATGAAGAGGGAAAATCTCTGTGGAAAAGTGGTATTTTGACATAATCTAGCAAAATAGTTCATAATGAAGAGGGAAAATCTCTGTGGAAAAGTGGTATTTTGGCATAATCTAGCAAAATAGTTCATAATGAAGAGGGAAAATCTCTGTGGAAAACTGCTATTTTGACATAATCTAGCAAAATAATTCGTAATTAAGAGAGAAAATCTCTGTGGAAAAGGGGCACTTTGGCAGCAATGAAGCTAGTGACATAATATGTATATCTGAAATCAGATGCATGTGTATGGAGGCTCTTGCTGCAATGGGGAATTTATTCATTCTCACACCTGTTACTCATGTGTGATGATCTCATTATGATCAAACTGGTTCCGTCTCCTCATCCACACCTGTACTCGAACTCGAACTCGAAAACTTTATTTTCCAAGGATTGTAGTTTAGGTTCATTTAGACCTGTCTAACAACTAGTCCTTGCTAAACTACTGAATGGAGAAACAATTATATGAAAACAAAAAACTGCTGTGTGGAGCCGTTCACTCTGAGTTTGATGTGGATGGCATTGCTAGTGTTGCTGTAGTATTGATCAGTAAGCAGGAGATGGCTCAGATGGGTGCATAACCTGACTTTGCTTTCAGGTTTTGTTGCTGCCCCCCCCCTCCCCCCCCCCCCCCCATCCCCCCGCGGCTTCTTTTTTTTCTTTTTTCTTTTTTTCTTATTCTCTCTCTTGTCCCACGAGTTGCATTGAAAGTGCAAATTCAGTTAGATTCCTGAACACGTGCACACATACAAATGTGCATAGGCATGCATGCATGCATTAGGGAGCAGGGATAGCTCAGTGGTTAGAGCGCCAGACTCGTGATTGAAAGGTCCCGGGTTCAAGTCCCTGCAGGAGCGGCGGGAGAATTGCCTTCTCCAGGGTCAGCTTCTCCCAACACTCCTGCCCGGGATCGAACCTGGGACCGTCCAGTCACGATTTGGATACTCTGCCACTGAGCTACCTATATCCCCACTCCATTGTTTACCATTGCATTCATTCTTGTTGTAGCACTGTAGTCGGTCTTACTTACCAATGCTGACCAGCTGGTCAGGACAGCCACAGCAATTCAGGGCTGGATGGGGGTGGGGAGAGGGAAAGGGGGGGGGGGGGCATTATTTATGGGGGGCAAAGTTTTAGGTTCTAGATGTAAGTTCATGCTGGCTGTGAATGAGGCATGTTGTTGATGATGGTAGAGATTTGGTTTATTTATGCCATCGCTGCTTGGTTGTGGGTGAGGCATGCTGATGAACGTACCAGTCAGGTCGCTGATTGGCTGTGGGTGAGGCATGCTGATGAACGTACCAGTCAGGTTGCTGCTTGGCTGTGGGTGAGGCATGCTAATGAACGTACCAGTCAGGTCGCTGATTGGCTGTGGGTGAAGCATGTTGGTAAAGGTAGCAGTCAAGTCACTACTTGGCTATGGGTGAGGCATGTTGATGATGGACATACCAGTCAAGTTGCTGATTGGCTGTGGGTGAAGCATGCTGATGAACGTACCAGTCAGGTCGCTGCTTGGCTGTGGGTGAGGCATGCTGATGAACGTATCAGTCAGGTTGCTGCTTGGCTGTGGGGGAAGCATGTTGATCAATGTACCAGTCAAGTCACTGATTGGCTGTGGGTAAAGTATGTTGTTGATGGATGTATGGGTCAAGTCACTGCTTGGCTGTGGGTGAGGCAAGTTGATAAACGTACCAGTCAAGTTGCTGGTAGGGTACGGTTAGGCATGTTGATGATGAAGGTATGGGTCAAGTCACTGCTTGGCTGTGGGTGAGGCATGCTGCTAAACATACCAGTCAAGTCACTGACTGGCTGTGAGTGGGGTATGTTGTTGATAAACATGCCAGTCAAGTCACTGCTTGGCTGTGAGTGGGGTATGTTGTTGATGAACATGCCAGTAAAGTCACTGCTTGGCTGTGGGTGAAGCATGCTGCTAAACATACCAGTCAAGTCACTGAACTGGCTGTGGGTGAGGCATGCTGATGAACGCACTGGTCAAGTCATGCTTGGCTATAGATAAAACATGTTAATAAACGTACCAGTCAAGTTGCTGGTTGGGTATGGGTGAGGCATGTTGTTGATGAATGCACCAGTAAAGTCACTGCTTGGTTCTAGATTAAATGTGTTGATAAACATACCAGTCAAGTCACTGCTTGGCTGTGGGTGAGGCATGTTGCTGATGAATGTACAGGTCAAGTCATTGAACTGGCTGTGGGTGAAGCATGCTGATAAACATACCAGTCAGGTCGCTGCTTGGCTGTGGGTGAGACATATTGATAGTTACCAGT
The DNA here is from genome assembly GCA_018857735.1 of Alviniconcha marisindica. Lineage (NCBI taxonomy): Eukaryota > Metazoa > Mollusca > Gastropoda > Provannidae > Alviniconcha > Alviniconcha marisindica. The sequence continues at coordinate 809,765 of JABMCL010000106.1, forward strand.
CAAGCCACTGAGCTGGCTGTGGGTGAAGCATGCTGATAAACATACCAGTCAGGTCGCTGCTTGGCTGTGGGTGAAACATGTTGATAGGTAGCAGTCAAGTCAGTGACTGGCTGTGGGTGAAGCATGCTGATAAACATACCAGTCAGGTCGCTGCTTGGCTGTGGGTGAGGCATGTTGTTGATAATACTGGTCAAGCCACTGAGCTGGCTGTGGGTGAAGCATGCTGATAAACATACCAGTCAGGTCGCTGCTTGGCTGTGGGTGAGGCATGTTGTTGATGAATGTACCCGTCAAGCCACTGAACTGGCAGTGGGTGAAGCATGTTGATGAAGGTTCAGGTTTTGTTCCTGCCCTTGCTTCATGGCTGTAAATGAGGCAGGTTATTGACGGTGAAAGTGTGGGCTCATTTTAGCCCTCGCTCCTCGACACTGACTGTTGCTGTGCTGCTGACGAAGAAACAGGTCGGCTATATTTTGACATCTCTGCAGGTGAAAGGGCAGCAGGTCAAGTAGAAGAGTCCTTCAGTGTTATGGTGTGATCTCCAGGTCGTTTAGTGCAGGTGGCAAGGATCTTTGCGCGATGCGTAGATATTTATGTGTATGTTTCTCCACGTGTAAGGCTTTATTGCAGTTTTTATTAGTTTCACTGAGTGCAGCGTTTGTCTTCTTTTCTTTCCTGCGAAGTTTTCTCGTTTGGGGTTGGTAATTTTCTTCACTGTCTAATTGTTTTCATTTTCTTTTTCTACTGTGCTGTTTTTGATTTTTTTTACTGACCAGTCACTGACACTAAAGTCACCCTAACAAGGTTCCCAGGGTCCTTACAGGTGCTTGCAAGTACTTACAAACTGAATTTGCCAAGTAAGGCCTTACAGGTCCTTATATTTGCATCACGGTCCTTACAGGTCTAGCTAATGCTAAAAATGCACATGGGCAGTTATATAAAAGCCTCTGATTTTTCCAAGTCAGCGACACTGGATGGTTTCACACATTTACTGAATTTGGAAATCATTTGGACATGGGTTGAGATGATGTCTGAAGCAGACGGTGTTTTCCTCTATCGTTCATTTAGATCACGTGCAGCCAAAATCATGGTTGCAAGATTGTGCAATAACTTCCGGGTCAGCCATTTGGTTGCAAAATTTGAACTGTGCAAGAACCGGAGCTAACAGCAAAGATGCTGAGAAAATGTTCATTCCAAGACCCGCTGGCTGAAGGACAGTGCATACCAGGAGTGGGTTCTCAAAGATAAGCTGGACAAACACCATGCTCGAAGCATGGCCTGTGAAATTCAGCTCATTTTTTGTGTTCCTTACTGTTGTGATGGTCCTTACAAAATCTAATATTGGTCCTTACAAGTCCTTATAAGGTCCTTATTTGGCTCTAGTGCAAGTCCCTGGGAACCATGCCTAATATCATTTAGTGTACATTACTGCTTGACTGCATATCACTTGCCAACAGCTGTCACTTCAAAATGTCTTCTCTGCTCTGGAGCTTTCATTACTTTTGATTGTTTTTGTTACGGATGTCTTGATTTTGAAGTAAGTAAGTAAGCTGGTGTTTTACGCCCAGTCAACCATTACGGCTACATCAGGGCGATCTTGATTTTAAAACACTGGGGAAATGATGAAGTACTGTACTCTGAAATATACACTGATGTTGTGGAGAAGTACAAATTTAATGGAGTGGTTTTCGTGTATAATGACTTTACGACTGGAAGAGCAAGAGCTCACAGTCTAGCTAGACAGTGATGTTTGTCCGCTCGTTTGTCCGCACTCTGGACGTGCAATACTGTTTTCACCGGGATGGGTAGTTGTGTCATGCAATCATTTCAATTTGATTAGCGTAGCATTTGCACCAGTCAGTTATCGTTAACTGGTTGGTTCTTCGTCAGCTGAGGCATGACGCAAGTGAAAAAAACATTGCCTTGGATTTGCTGTAGACATTGTTAGTTTATTTCTTTAGCCTTTGATACTTCATTTATCGATTTTCATGCAAAGAGAGCATTTTCAGCACTGTCGATCTTTGGTGGTATCAGAATCATTTCATTTTCTTGAAGTGCCTCTGTGTAACGGACTTTTCGCTATACTACAAGTGAAGGGGGCAGGACTGCGAGCTTGCACAGTTGTAGCTGAAATAGCGGTCACTGTGAGGTACCTCGTGGCCTTGATGATGTTGATGGTTTTTGCCCTGTTGCTGGCTCTGTGTGTGTGTGTACATGAACTGATGGTGATGGTGTCGGTGTTGTAACAGACAGGTAGCCTTGTGTTCTCGGGCTCTACCTACGGAGATGAGGCCGATGATGACGAGGAGGTGAGTTTCTTTTTTAAGAGGGACTTTAACAAGCAAGACTTTTGTGTGTTTGTGTGTGTGGGTTTGTGTTTGTGTTTGTGTGTGTGCATCCTCCATCCAATCCAACACACCCTGGGCCATTGGCATGTTTGACGGTGCTGTGGTTTTGCAGCACAGGGTACTCTGTCTTGTTTCGTTTCCCTTTCTGTCTCGTTAAATCTGTGCAGTGATCAGTATTGACTAGCTGCTCAAGCCCGCAGAAGTGGAACTTTTTTCTCTAGGCTGCCAGAATATAAAATATCCACCAACCTGAAGGAATTATTAACGGGTGTTTTCACCGTGTTTCATGCTCAGCCTCAGTTTTTGCACTGAAAACGATCTATAAAAGTGCCAAATTTGAAACCATTGAGGCTTTTTTGCCCCCTTCGCGTCAGCACCAAAAAGATTCCTATCAAAATGCGCTGTATTGAAAGTGAGATGTGTTATAGGCCCATCAAGTATACAATTTGCAGGCGTGCGTGAGTGCACTTTTCAGCCCAGAAATTTTACAGGCTGAGGCAGTGAAGGGGTTAAATGGTGACAGCACTGCGTTGCAGACAACACTGTTGTGATTTTTTTCTCTGGTTATAAAAAGTTCTATAAATTCACAGAAATCATCATTGCTAATGCGGTGGGGGGGGGGGGGGGGGGTCACTCGATCGGCTGACTTACCTGGGGGCATTTCTCCCATCTTGTGTTACTGGGCAGATGTATTTTTGCAGCTTGGGGCCCATGTTTATGAAGAGCAGATAGCCTCCTTAATCATGGTTATCTTGTAAATGGGGATGACAGTGAAACAATCAGCAAGTATGGAGTGCAGATAGCACTGCTCAGTTGGTGTCAGTGTGTTTAAAGTTACACACACATTTTTTTTAATGTTTCAGTTCTAGCTTTTCCTAGACTTTTGTACAGAGGCTGTCAGAATCGAACAATATACCTGGCTCGACCTTAGTTTGAGTGAACTTTGACACTTGGAAATTGACAAGTCTGTCATTATGTGGCGTCCAATGGGTTTATAGTTTCTGATCTAACTGTTCCATGTCCCTGACCTACTCTGATGTTTGAGTGATTGAAAAGAAAGTTGTGAAGCTTGATAAAGTCTGATTCTGATTGAATTCACATTTTGTAAAGTTCTTACGAACATGCACAAAATCGTACAGAATATGCTTCTTGTGACTTTTTCACATGCTGAGGCAATAAACAAAATAATAAGTACACTGGTACATGTCTGAACATGGGAGAAATTTGAGTTGACATTTTTTCCAGTTGCTGCTCAATCAGCATATATTTCTAATTTTGCATAATGATAACCTTCATTGAGTGTAACACATCCACAGCAGTGTTGGAGACTTGATCCATTTTTAGTTTCACAGGAGAGTTTAAAAAGGAATGAAAATCATATTTTTCAAATTTTAATGTGAGTTGACTGAGTGTTTCCTCTATGTTTGTTTTTGTTGTTTTTCCCCTTCATTTTTAGCCTTCATTTTTTTTCCCATGAATATTTTAGCATACACAAGAGTTGTTGGCATTCTGTTAATGTATTTTGTTCTTCTACACTTTGAAATTTAGGCAGCTTGTGTTTGTTTACAAATTTTGTATAGGGTAAAACATATCAGATGTGGTGTTTATTTATTTATTTTCTTCTCAGTTTCTGGTCAGTGACACTGTGTGGGTGTACACATGCATGTATATAATATGTATGTGTACACATGCATGTGTGTGCACATTGGATGTGTGTAAAGAGGTTTTGGGGGGTCTGTTTTTGTTTGTTTTTTCAAATCAGCCATCAAAGCTGTGGTTCCGCTTCACATCAGTTTATGACTGAGCTCAGCAGTTGTGATTCACACTCTCAGATTGGCCATCAGATCAAACTGTAGCCCAGACCTTCTAGTTGTGTCATTTTCTTTAGTGCCCTGATACCTCCCCCCCCCCCCCCCCCCCTAATCTTCCCCCCCCCCCTTCCCAGTTGCAGCATGCACACATTTTTGGGACCTGATTCCACCTTACCTCTTTTATGTTGCCTGTTGTCATTATTGTTTGTATATATATATACATGTTCATTTTACTTAGTTCAAGTGTTTAAATGTGGTTGAAGTATCATTATCGTTACATTCTACGAAAGTGAGACAGTTGTTGAGGTAATGTTTTGAGCTACATTTCAAGGGGTGGTTCAGGATGATTGGTTACCTTAACCCTTTCCCTGCCCATACGGGTTGGTTACCATAGCCTTTTCGCCGTAGGGATTGGTTAGCTTAACCTTCCCTGCCATAGGGATTGGTTACTATAACCTTCCCTGCCATAGGGATTGGTTATCATAACCTCCCCTGCCAGTTGGAATTGGTTACCATGACCTTCCTTGCCAGTAGGGATTAATTACCTTAACCTTCCCTGCCAGAGGGATTGGTTGCCTTAACCCTTTCCCTGCCCATAGGGCGTCGTTTGACGTCCAGGGCAAATTGTTTCCAACTGCCAGAAAGACATAGGATGGATGTCCTGCTCAAATTCTAACTGTGCATGTATTATTCATGGGAGCTAGGCCGAATTCCAGAAAATGGACTGTTTGGGCTGGTTTGACCTGCCTGTGAGACTGTCAAAGAATTGCTCCAGGGGCACCACTTCTTGGGTGGGGAAAGGGCTACAAATGTCATGACATGTGGGCAGCGCCTTTTGCCCAGGGCATGAATGCATGCAGTGTGTATTGCTGCTGACGTATGTTGTACAGTGCCCGTCCCTTCACCTGTGCCAGCTTGGCTTGGTCACGTACGGGCTGGTCCATGCCCCAGCTTGCTGCCCCACTGTGTAAAAAGACCCGCAAAAGGAGTATTTGTAGCCAAAACTTCGGGACCATATCTGGAATATTGGTGTACTGTTTTCTCAGAGCATGTTGGAACTGAATCGGACATGTGCATACGATGAGATTCCTGCCCCTTCTCCTGTCGGTGTGAGGGAACCCATGCATGCCATCATGCGTTACACACGCCTTTTTGTTTAGCCGAAATGATTGAGGGGAGATGGGAGTTGGTGCCATAATGATTGGAGGTGAAGGATGGAGGTGGGCTAACCATGATGATTGAAGGTAGATGGGGTGGGAAGGTAACCATAATGATTATGGCTAGAAGGGGGTAACTGTAATGATCAGAAAGACTGAAGATAGATGGGGGTAGGAAGGGGGTAACCATAGCAATCAGAAAGACTGAAGGTATATGGGGTGGGAAGATAACCATAATCATTACAGGTATGAAGGGGGTAACCATAATAATCAAAAAGACTGAAGGTAGATGGGGCAGGAAGGTAACCATAATGCTTCAGGGTAGGAAGGTGGTAACCATAATGATCAGAAAGACTGAAAGTAGATGGGGCGGGAAGGTAACCATAATTATGGGGAGGAAGGGGGTAACCGTAATGGTCGGAAAGACTGAAGGTAGATGGGGTGGGAAGGTAACCATAATGATTACAGGTAGGAAGGGGGTAACCATAACAATTGGAAGGACTGAATGTAGATGAGGGTAGGAAGGGGGTAACCATAACAATCAGAAAGACTGAAGGTAGATGGGGTGGGAAGGTAACCATAATGATTACAGGTAGGAAGAGGGTAACCATAACAATTGGAAGGACTGAACGTAGATGAGGGTAGGAAGGGGGTAACCCTAACAATCAGAAAGACTGAAGGTAGATGGTGTGGGAAGGTAACCATAATGATTAAGGTAGGAAGGGGGTAACCATAATGCTCAAAAGAACTGAAGGTAGATGGGGTGGGAAGGTAACTGTAATGATTCAGGGTAGGAAGGGGGTAACCATAACGATCGGAGAGACTGAAGGTAGATGGGGTGGGAAGGTAACCGTAATGATTCAGGGTAGGAAGAGTGTAAACATACCAATCAGAAAGACTGAAGGTAGATGGGGTGGGAAGGTAACCATAATGATTATGGGTAGGAAGAGGGTAACCACAATGATCAGAAAGACTGAAGGTAGACAGGGGTTGGGAGGGTAAGTTGATAATTGGATTTTAATGCAACTGCACAGGGTCACCCTGAATGAAGGCAACGGTGGTAAGGTATGATGATGTGTGTGTGTGTGTGTGGGGGGGTGTATATCCATAATGATATGGGCTGAAGGAAGGCAAGAGGAACAGGAAAGGTGGTGGTGGGGGGTGGGGGTATATCCACAGTGATTAGGGCTGAAGGAGTGTAGAGATGGATAACCATGATTGAAGAGGGGGAGGGGGTGTAGCTGCAGTAATTTGGGGTGAAGGGTAGAGATGGATAACGATAATGAAGTGGGGGGGTGGGGGTGGGGGGGTGGTGGAGATAAAGGAGGCATGGCAAGATTGTATGTTTCAACTAGACAGAAATTGAAAAAAATGTTAATTAATCATGTGTGACATAATTAATTATGTGTGACGTATCACTTGCGACCCCCCCACCCCCCACTTTGTTTCCTCCTGTGCCCCCTTTCGCTATAAACCTTCCCCACCCCCACCTCCACTCACCCACCACCACCCCCCCAAAAAAAGAAGAAAAAAGAAAAGAAGAAGAGGTAGCGGAGGAAGCACTACATGAAAGGAACTGCTAATATTCAGCCATGCGTGACACCCAAAACTTTCAGCGCCTGGTGGACGAGGGAGAGAATATTAATTACAACAGCATGGACCCAGTCGACGCTGCCGCCGCCGAACCTGAGGCGGGACCCTCGCACCATGAGTCTCAGAGCTACCGTTCTCCTGATTCCCACAGCCGAAGGAAGTCGAGTACCAGGAACTCCAAGAGGCCGCCACTCGTCTCCCTCTTCATGTTTGCCATGAGGCAGAGTTATGTCCTCATGCTGATCGCCATGATGGTGAGTTGAGTGAAGAAGTGTCGTGGGGTCACTGTCAGTCGGTGAGCAGGTAAGACGGATGGTGAGTTGAGTGAATGGGTGACCGTGAGGTCACTGTTGGTTGGTGAGTGGGTTAGGTGGGTGGCTGTGAGGTCACCGTTGGTTGGTGAGTGGGGTAAGGCTGTTGGTGAGTTGAGTGAAGAAGTGCTGTGAGGTCACTGTTGGTTGGTGAGTGGGTAAGACTGATGGTGAGTTAAGTGAAGAAGTGCTGTGAGGTCACTGTTGGTTGGTGAGTGGGTAAGACTGATGGTGAGTTGAGTGAAGAAGTGCTGTGAGGTCACTGTTGGTTGGTGAGTGGGTAAGACTGATGGTGAGTTGAGTGAAGAAGTGCTGTGAGGTCACTGTCAGTTGGTGAGTGGAGTAAGACTGATGGTGAGTTGAGTGAATGGGTGACTGTGAGGTCACTGTCAGTTGGTGAGTGGAGTAAGACTGATGGTGAGTTGAGTGAATGGGTGACTGTGAGGTCACTGTCAGTTGGTGAGTGGAGTATGACTGTTGGTGAGTTGAGTGAATGGGTGACTGTGAGGTCACTGTTGGTTGGTGAGTTGGTAAGACTGATGGTGAGTTGACTGAATGGGTGACTGTGAGGTCACTGTCAGTTGGTGAGTGAAGTAAGACTGATGGTGAGTTGAGTGAATGCCTGACTGTGAGGTCACCATCGATCCCCACCATTGTCTCTGAGTTACGGTAGTGCTGGCCACCTCTCACTTCCCCCCACATAATTATATTTTGATGCATGCTGACAGCATCTCCTCAAGTGTCCGTGGTCGTTCATGCGTGCTTGCACAGGCCTGGAGCATCATGTACCTGAGCTGGCTGACCTTCATCCTGCTGCTGGGAGCCTGCCTGCTGTGGATGTTGCCCAACTCGCGCCGCGGCAGCCTGGTGGCATCCCCGTTGCTGGTGCTGTACGTCGTTTGCCTTCTGCTGGCGCAGTACATCTACAACATGGACCTGGAGAAGGAGCTGCCTGTCAATGCCGGAGTCATCACCCTTGCCGAGATTGGCCTCATGCGCTTCGACACCGCCCCCAAGGACTTGGCTGTCCAGGTAGGAGGCTGCCAGGAACTGTTCTTAAGACCGTTCTGATCCGCTTTGAATGTATGTGGCTATAGCACGATGTAGCGTGTCACCAACAGGTGATAATGATGGGCGCTTAGCGTGCCTGATCTTCTTTTGAACATGCGTATGGGTAGTGTGACAACAAAGTTTCAAAGGCACATGTTCATCCACACACACATACGCGCACACGCACACACACATGCATGTATGCATGCTCACACACGCACACCACACACAACACAACACAACACAACACAACACAACGACACACACACAACACAACACAACACCCTGTGTGTGTGATTGTGCATTGTTAGTGTTATTGTAAAGCGCCCTGCACTCCCACCTTGCGCAGTAGATGGGCGCTGTGGAAATCCTCTTATTATTATTATGTTACTACTTGAGCAGGCCGGGCTACTACTTGGCCTCAGCCAAACTAATCAGAATGAATGTTCCTGGGGTGTGAACGAATCTGCTGTTCTGTTGCCAGATCCTCTTCGCCATGTTTTTCCTGATGACCCTGCGACAGTTTGTGCGAGAGCGACAGCCCGAGGACGAGTCAACAGCAGGGTACCCGATGCGTGAGCGTGGACCTGAGCACAGCCTGGAACCGTTCACCGACTTGATGAGTAAGATCCTTAGGCTTGGGGCTGACCAGATGTGTGCGGTCGGTCTGTTGGGAGGTCCTGTGTTGTGTGTTTGTCCTGTGACACTGGGGGCTGCTTTTCTCGGTCTAGTACATACCCTGGTAGTTGTGTTGGAAATCACGTCAGCGGGAGATGGTCTGCCCTTTAACCTGGTTGTATACATTCTTGCTGCTGCGTAGTTTCTGTAATCATGACCTTGACTGTGGGCACTCACTCACTCTGTTACTAGATCCGATCTTCTGCTACTAGATCCAATCTACCCTGCTACTAGATCCGATCTCATCTCCTGATACTAGATCTGATCTCCCCAGACAGGGTTGATATGGTTTCTGAAGGTCTTTGAAAGTTTTGGGGAAATGGAACACCATTTTCAAAGCCTGGGAATTAAGTCTATGGAAAATGAATAACTCGGCTTAGGTTCTTGTAATTGTGTGAATTTTGACTTCTGTCAGACCAACAAGCCAGTGATTGTCGACAGATTTTGAGAAGAGAAGAATCAGGTAGATTATAATAATAATGAAGGATTCTTGATGGGCCTGAGACATCGAGATCTTTTTGACAGATCTTTTTGACAGGCATTTGCGCACTTGATTGAAACCTTTTTCTTTCAGCGTGGTAGAACTTCTGCTGCCTTGTGAATAGTATTTGTGTCGCTAATAAATTGTGGTGGCCTCATTTGCAAAAGGGTGAACAAAAGGAGTAGTTGTTGGACAGGTTTGGTCATAGTGTTTGACTTTTATTCATGAGGGAGTGAGGTTTAGTCAAAATGTGTGAGTTTGTTAGAGAGGTTTGACAAAGTGTGTGTGAGTTTGTGAGGGAGGTTTAGTTTTAGTGGGTTTTTTTGTGTGTGTGTGTGTGGATGTTTGGTTATGTATATAGTTTGCTATGGAGGTTTAGCCATAGTGTTGGATTGTAAGGGAGGTTTAGTTGTAGTGTGTCAGTTTGTAGGGGGGTAGCTGTAGTGTGTCAGTTTGGAGGGGGGTAGCTGTAGTGTGTCAGTTTGGAGGGGGGTTAGCTGTAGTGTGTCAGTTTGGAGGGGGGTAGCTGTAGTGTGTCAGTTTGGAGGGGGTTAGCTGTAGTGTGTCAGTTTGTAGGGGGTTAGCTGTAGTGTGTCAGTTTGTAGGGGGTTAGCTGTAGTGTGTCAGTTTGGAGGGGGGTTAGCTGTAGTCTGTCAGTTTGGAGGGGGGTTAGCTGTAGTGCGTCAGTTTTTAGTGGTTAGGTGTAGTGTGTCAGTTTTTTAGGGGGTAGCTGTCGCATTTGTGTCAGTTTTTAAGGGGTAGCTGTAGTGTGTCAGTTTTTAGGGGGTAGCTGTAGTGTGTCAGTTTTTAGGGGGTAGCTATAGCGTGTCAGTTTTTAGGGGGTAGCTATAATGTGTCAGTTTTTAGGTGGTAGCTGTAGTGTGTCAGTTTTTAGGGGGTAGCTGTAGTGTGTCAGTTTATAGGGGGGTTAGCTATAGTGTGTCAGTTTTTAGGGGGTAGCTGTAGTGTGTCAGTTTTTTTTTTTTTGGAGGGGGGGGGGGGAGCGGTATGAATTTGCCGTATTACTCCAACTGGCTTTTAAATTGCAGCTTATTCTAACAATATGTACTTGCTGCTTTTGCTCTTACATCTTATAAAGAGATGGTCAGCTCTGTCAAGCTTGCACTGCACATCTTACAAAGAGATGGTCAGCTTGGTCAAGCTTGTACTGCTTAGCTTACAAAGAGATGGTCAGCTCGGTCAGGCTTGTGCTGCTTAGCTTACAAAGAGATGGTCAGCTTGGTCAGGCTTGTGCTGCTTAGCTTACAAAGAGATGGTCAGCTTGGTCAAGCTTGTACTGCTTACCAGGGAAGGAAGCTTTCCTAAAGTAATTCATTCGATACGTATCATGTGAGCTCTCAGGGCGTTGATGAGTGCGTGATAAATGTACGTTATTATTATTGTTAAGTATCAGGGCTTTGGAGACGGATGCTTTCTGGGGTGACGTGGTGCTTGATTGGGATAACTTTCTATTGAGTCAGGATGTCTTTGTGTTCTGATTGAGTTGAGCAGCTGTTTCAGTGTTGTGCATAGAGCTTAGCCTGTGTAATATGAGAGCACACAAAACAGTAATGGTTAGAACAGTAGCGACAAGAATTACGTGTGTAAATAACGTTTGTTGGGAAGTGATAAATCTGCGATTATTTCACCTGATAGTTTGGTTCCAAGGACAAGTCAACGTACTGATGCACGATTTCATATTGGGGGGGAAAGAATGCATCAGCAAAAAAAAAAGAAAAAAGTTTTGTTAAATGAAACATCTTCTGTTTGTCTTGTAAAAATAACTTGTGTCTATAGTCAAGATTCCTTGTTCTGAATCTTCTGATTACAATCAGTTCCAGAAAGGCACTATTTGTATGACCAGAGCGATGGAGGTAAACGCAGTTTGCTGCAATCCATTCTTTGCACACTCAAGTACTCTGTAGCTGTCTCCTTAGGTGTTCCTCCACAGGTTTAACTGGCACTTGCCGTGCACTCTTCTGGTCTCTCTTTGTCTCTGTCCTTTGCTGAATGAGCACTGTCTTTGCCGTCACAGAGATGACAGTTTTCTCCTTCACCTGGGTCAGTTCTTGATAGTCATACCACCCATGTCTTTTTCAAGAAAAAGAAGAAAAAAAAGAAGAAGAAGAGATTGTGACTTTAACAGCACTTTGTCAGACATTTGAACAATCATTTCGTACAGTTTTACTTTTAGCCCGATCTTTGACCTCTGTCTCTCACTTTCCGTTTGTTTTCTTTTTTTCTTTTTTCTGTTCTTTCTTTCACACATAATGCATGAAAAGAAATTATGGGGTGTTGGCTTTGGGGTTTAATGCGAACAGTGCTGGGTGTTGCGGTTTCAAATACCGGCATTGACCAGCTTGTTCTGAGCTGTGGTGGCTTTTTTTTCTTTTTTCTTTTTTTCTTTCTTTCTTTCCAGGGTTGCATGCTTTAGGCTTGACATTTCAGAGACACTGGTGACATGGGGACACTGCGGGTTAATTCACTGGTTACATGGGCATGTTGTGGGTTAATTCACTGGTTACAGGGGCATGTTGTGGGTTAATTCACTGGTTACATGGGCATGGTGTGTATTAACCTGTCACCTGGACCTACTGTGACTAAAGACCGTGATCCGCGTTTGAGCATGGTCATATGACCGTGTGAGCCTGTGACCATAAGCGCAGTGAGTTTGTGTACACCAGAGAATAGCGCTATACAAAAGTTATCTATTATTATGATTATTATGAATGCAACATGTACCATGAGCTACCATGGGAACAGACTTAAGCGACATCGCTGTCAAGTGTCTCAGCATGTCACGTCAGTTTCAAGCTGGCTCGGTTATCGTCTGATTCTCATCTGACACAAGCCGCTGGATAACCAATGAAAATAGCATATCGTATTATTAATAGGCATTCTTGGTAAGCCACCCTTACTATCCACCAGTGTGTAATGTATTTGACCTGAGACTGTATTCTGAATGCAATAAGAAAAAATGCTTTGTGTCATGGTCTCACGGATGATGATGGAACCAGTCTGAAACAGAACAAGGCCCAGAGCGCTCGTGCAGAATCAACACACAAAGGGAGTTAATTAGCACTAGAAATATGTAACACAAGTATAACAACAAAGACCTGAGTCACCTATTGTAACTCATTGGCATGCCTGTAAATATAAGGTGCATAAACTCCACCAGAGGTACATACAAAGTACATAAACTCCGCCAGAGTTACATCCTCTGTTTATGTACCTTGTATTTACATGCATGCCAGGTGAGAGTTACCATAGGTGACTCAGGTCTTTGTCGTTGTACTTGTGTAACGTATTTTGAGCGCTAATTAACTCTCTTGTGTGTTGATGATGTGATAGCTTTCGTTCTTTCACCCTAGCTCAGATGGGGTAACGGTAATGCGACCAATGCTGTGGTTTCTTCATCACTGGTATCTGCCATTCAGTGGCAACAATTACTCAGTTGCTTTTCCGTCAGTCAACGCACGGATGTGGAATAGCAAGCTACATGACATCTGTTGGTTATCATTGGCAGGAGCTGCCACAAGTATCATTTTTGTCGTGACAAATGCATGTTTGTTGCGACCAACATGTGCTTGTTGTGACAGAACACGTCTTTTGTCGAGACAAACACGCGTTTGTCGTGACAAAACCTTTTCTCGCAACAAAAATGATACTTGTGGCAGCTCCTGCCAATGATAGTTGGTGACGTGTTACATCATGTTGTTGTCATATGACCATGCTTGAAAGTGGATCATGGCCTGAAGAAACTGATCGTGTTGGCACACAGTGGATTAATTGATTAATCGCATGGGCGTGCTGTGGGTTAACTAATGTTATAGGCATGGTGTAAGTGAAGTCATCTGGTTTGCACTTCAGTGATGATCACTGCATCTCTCTTCTTCTCCTCCCTCTGTACTGTCTCTCTACTCTCTCTTCCTTCTCTTCCCCCCTCTTTCCTTCACTTCTCCCCCCCCCCCCACCCCCCTTCTTCTCTCTCCTCCCTCTCTCTCTGTATTGTCTGTCCACTCTCTCTTCCTTCTCTTCCCTGCTCTCTCTCTCTCTGTGTCTCTGTACTGTTTCTCCACTCTCTCTTCCTTCTCTTCCCTGCTGTCTCTCTTCCCCTCTCTCTCCTCCCTCTCTCTGTATTCTCTCCACTCTCCCTTCTGTCTCTCTCCCCCCCTCCTCTCTCTCTCTCTCCCTCTCTCCTCCTTCTCTCTGTACTGTCTGTTCCCCCCTCTCTTCCTCTCTCTCTCCCTCTCTCTTCCTTCTCTCTGTACTGTCTGTTTCCCCCTCCCTTCCTCTCCCTCTCTCCTCCTCTCTGTACTGTCTGTTTCCCCATCTCTTCCTCTCTCTCTCTCTCCCTTTCTCTTCCTTCTCTCTGTACTGTCTGTTCCCCCCTCCCTTCCTCTCTCTTCTCCTTCTCTCTGTACTGTCTGTTCCCCTCTCTTCGTCTCCCTCTTCCTTCTCTCTGTACTGTCTGTTCCCCTCTCTTCCTCTCTCTCTTCCTTCTCTCTGTACTGTCTGTTCCCCCTCCCTTCTCTCTCTCTCTCTTCCTTCTCTCTGTACTGTCTGTTCCCCCTCTCTTCTCTCTCTCTCCTCTCTCTGTACTGTCTGTTCCCCCTCTCTTCCTCTCTCTCTCTCCCTCTCTCCTCCTCTCTCTCTGTACTGTCTGTTCCCCCCTCTCTTCCTCTCTCTCTCCTTCTCTCTGCTGTCTTTCTCCCCTCTCCTCCTCTCTCTCTTCCTTCTCTCTGACTGTCTGTTCCCCCTCTCTTCCTCTCTCTCTTCCTTCTCTCTGTCACTGTCTGTTCTCCCCTCTCTTCCTCTCTCTCTTCCTTCTCTCTGCACTGTCTGTTCTCCCCTCTCTTCCTCTCTCTCTTCCTTCTCTCTGTACTGTCTGTTCCCCCCTCTCTTCCTCTCTCCCTCTCTCCTCCTTCTCTCTGTACTGTCTGTTCCCCCCTCTCTTCCTCTCTCTCTTCCTTCTCTCTGTTCCCCCCTCTCTTCCTCTCCCTCTCTCTTCCTTCTCTCTGTACTGTCTGTTCCCCCCTCTCGTCCTCTCTCCTCCTCTCACTATGTTGTCTCTTCACTATCTCTTCCTTCTCTTTTTTGCTGTCTCTCTTCCTCTCTCTCCTCCCTCTCTCTGTGCTGTCTCTCCACTCTCTCTTCCTTCTCCTCCTCCCTTTTCTCCCCCTCTCTCACCTCCTTCTCTACTGTCTTTTCTCTTGTCCTCTTTCTCTCCCCCTGCCCCCTCTTTGTCTTCCTCTCTCTCCTCCCTCTCTCCTCTCTTTTCTCTTTCTCTCTGTCTCTCTCTGTGTGTCTCTCTCACTCTGTCTCTGTCTCTGTCTCTCTCTCGTCTCTCTGTCTCTCCTGTCTCTCTCTCTCTCTCTCTCTCTCTCTCTCTCTCTCTCTGTCTCTCTCCCCATCCTCTCTGTCTCTCTCTCTCTCCCTCTCTCCAGTCCTTTCAAACCTTCCCATGGCAGTTACATTTTCATTTTCATAAGTGATTGGAAAAATTCATTCTTTTTGATTTTAATTTCTATGTTGCCATTGTTTCCCCCAGGATTATTTGCTTTAGTTTGCAAGAGATCATTTTGAGATAGGAAGCTGAATGATTTGTAGTTTTGTGGAATCAGGATGTAGAGATTTTTTTTAAATAGAAAGCTGAATGGTTTCTGTTTTTTTTGGAATCAGAATGTATTTAGACTGCTGTCTTATCATTTATGCTCCTTTGTGCTTTGATGTGATGCTGAAGTATATGCCTGTCCCATGCCATGTCACAGTTACAAATATAGTTTCATCAGTGTAGCGGCAGTTTGACTGCCTGGTTTCAAAGCTAGCTGCTATGTAGAACCCTTTTAAGAACCTCCTTCTGCTGGTGTATGCTTT
This sequence comes from Alviniconcha marisindica, assembly GCA_018857735.1. NCBI lineage: Eukaryota > Metazoa > Mollusca > Gastropoda > Provannidae > Alviniconcha > Alviniconcha marisindica. The sequence continues at coordinate 825,071 of JABMCL010000106.1, forward strand.
ATTTGCGTGTGTGTGTTTATGTGTGTTTGAGAGAGACAGAGGCATAAAAATACGGAGTGAAAATTATTGTAAGTGCTATCTCAGAGGCAAAGTCCAAGCACTGGTTTACGACATCCTTTCTCCAACCGCTGCCATATTTGATTATGCCACAGGTCTCGAAAAACTGTTAGCTAACAAACAGTTTTTTGTTGGTGCTCAAAGTCAAATGGCAGTAAGTTTGATCAGGCATTTCTTTATAACCGCCGATGTTGCTTGGTTGAGTGTTGCTTTACGTCCACAGAAACCGTAGGCTTATTAGGGACGGGAGCCCAGGACGGCCACCTCGACTTTCACACAGCTCCCAAGCTCTGTCAGCGTTGCTTACACCAGCACAAATAAAACCAGAATAGTTTATATTTAGGTGGAACTCTTTTTTTAATCTTTTTTTATATCTGCGGTGGGCACACTTAATGTTTACACGCGTGCTTGGACTCGTGTCTTGCTTTCACAGTCTTATAAGTACCCAAACCTTCAGAGGGTGCTGACAGCATCGGTGGACAGCTGCACGGAGATAAAGAGTGCCCCTTCAGTGACATAACCAAATCTGGCAGAGTTTGGAGGAAGTGCCCGAAAGCAAGGCTTGGAATGTGTCTCAGATACTGTCCAAGAGCGATCTGTCAAGCTCTGCATGATCATAACCTCCACTGGGCTTTGCATTTTGATATGTGTGATGCTGCCGCTGATGACCTTGACCCATTTCCTCTTTCACAGGAGTTTTCGGAAATAATGAGTTAAGATTTATCATTTTTTAATGTGAATTGAGTTTTCAGAAATAATGAGTGATGACATCATTTTTTTAAATGTGAGTTGACACATAATGAGTTAAGATATATATATTTTTTTTAATGTGAATTGAGTTTTTGGCAATAATGAGTAAAGAATTTTCATTTTTTTAATGTGAGTTGAGTTTTCAGAAATAATCAGTGATGATTTTTCATTTTTTTAATGTAAGTTGACAGTTTTGGGAAATAATGAGTTAAGATTTTTCATTTTCTGTAAAGTCAGTTCGCAGAGTATTTTCCATTCTTGTAGTTTATTGTGGTAGGTTGTTATAAGTACTACATCATCTACAGACAGCATTATTTGGTGACCAGATCCAGTGGATGTCGGTGCCACATTGTTGCAGATAGTGTTGTCAGTTGTAGCTGGATGCGAGTGCCTTGTTGTCTATGGATGGTTTTGCTGATTGTAGTTGCATGTGAGTGCCGTATTGTCTGTTGATCGTGCTGTAGTCGTCCGTTCAGTGCCATACCATTTACAGACCTATGATGTTGTTGATTGTAGTTGTACGTGAGTGCCGTATGGTCTGCTGATAGTGCTGTAGTTTGTCATCCATTCAGCGCCATACCCTATACAGACCTATGATATTGTTGATTGTAGCTGGATGTCAGTGGCAGACTGCCATTTGGTACTACTTCTGGTGCTTCAGAGTAGATGGCATATTATATAGAGCTTTTGGTACAGATTTGCAGAACGCATGCTTTCTCGCAGATCTGGGCTTACACGACTCTCATGATGGATATGACAGCGCCTCAGTCCGTGTTATTGGTAATCCATTTTTTCCCTTCTTTTGTTTTCTTTGCTTAGAACACCCACATATTTTTGGAGTATGTATTTTTAGAGAGAGAGAGAGAAAAAAAGCTTTTGTGATGATTTGTTTGCATGAAACTATGTTTCTTATTCTTATTTCTTTAATTTAAAAAAAAAAGTTTCTTACCTTTACAGTTGTTTGATATGTGTTTGATAGAGTGCATGCACCAGTCCTATTTTGGTTGCTTGTTGAGCCTTTGCCTGCTATCTCCTGCCATGAACTTCCCATCTGCTTTAGGCCCCTGTCAGTGTAGACAAAGATGTTATACACCAAGATGGTGCAGTCCTTTTATGAATATTCTTTAAACACTTTTTGGAAATCATACACACATATATATATAGAAAGAGAGAGAGAGAGAGAGAGAGAGAGAGAGAGAGAGAGAGGGAGAGTATAACAAAGTCCGAGCATGATATATATATTAAGAGAGAGAGAGAGCATCAGCATCCATTCACATATTCACACCATACAATTCAATAATAAAACAAGAAGTGAAATTTAACATGGCACACACGCACATTTGAATGCACACACACACACACACACCACACACACAACCACACCAACACACAAGGGTGCTCATTCTCCGTGCCAGGACTACCCAGTTTAGGTGCAGACTGCGCTATCTTGGTGTATAATATCTTTGGTGCTCCTAAAAGGATGTTATTTTGTATGACACCCAAGACAGTACAAGAAGACATTACATTCTTTAGACTGACTTGTTTGGCACCTGTTGTCACTTTGAGCCACTGCAGTGAAAGCAAGGAGTATGGTGTGTGAACATGGTGTGTTTAAGACCTGTCTTCCCCAGATTACTACTAGCCTGCGTTTTTGGCATCGGTTGGTCAGTGAGAAACTGTGCTGTTTTCGCCGTGAGAAACTGCGCTTTTTTTGTATATTTTTTATTCACAGCGAGAAACCGTGCTGTTTTCACAGTAAGAAACTGCTGTTTCTGCAGTGAGAAACTGTGCTGTTTTCACCGTGAGAAACTGCGCTTTTTTTGTGTATTTTTTATTCACAGTGAGAAACCGTGCTGTTTTCACAGTAAGAAACTGCTGTTTCTGCAGTGAGAAACTGTGCTGTTTTCACATCAGCCTGAAAACACAATACAGGAGCGTAGCATATTGTACAGGATTCAGATTAGGGTGATTTCTTTTGATGCACCTCTCGGTCGATCTGCCTCGACGTCACGCCAGCAACAGTTTTGATTTGCACTGCATGGAACTGCTTTAAGCGACTGCAGAAAGAGTATGGCTTCTCCGGCAAGTAGGTCAGCCTGCGTGTTCTGTGGATCAGCTGTGTGTAGGCTTGCATGCACTTCAGGAAACCACAAGGGATGAGGCAGGGTTGGTGTGTGGTGCTGAGAGGGTCTTCTTGGGTTGGGGTAATGAGGGATGGGGGTGTGGGGGGGAGGGGGGGCAGTGTTGGGTAACTGGTATGAGAGGGTGGGGGCAGGATTGGAGTGGGATGCAGGGACGCTGTTGTGGGGTGGGTGGGGCAGTTTTAGGTTGGAGAGGGTGGGGCGGGGTTGGAGTGGGATGCATGGATGGTGTTCAGGGGTGGGTGGGGGCAGTGTTGGGTTTGAGAGGGTAGGGCAGGGTCTAAGTGTGATGCAGGGAGGGTGTTCTGGGGTGGGTGGGGGCAGTGTTGGGTTTGAGAGGGTAGGGCAGGGTCTAAGTGTGATGCAGGGAGGGTGTTCTGGGGTGGGTGGGGGCAGTGTTGGGTTTGAGAGGGTAGGGCAGGGTCTAAGTGTGATGCAGGGAGAGTGTTGTGGGATGGTTGCGGCAATGTTGGGTATGATGGGGTGTGGTAGGGCTGAAGTATGATGCAGGGAGGGTGTTGTGGGGTGGGGGTGGCAGTGCTGAGTATGATGGGGTGTGGTAGGGTCGAAGTGTGATTCAGGGAGGATGTTCTGGGGTTTGTGAGGGTAATGTTGGGTATGATGGGGTTGGGCAGGGTTTGAGTAGGACGCAGGGATGACGTTCTCGGGTAGGTGGGGCAGTCTTGGGTGTGAGAGGGTTGGGCAGGATTGGAGTGTGATGCAGGGAGGGTGTTGTGGGGTGGGTGGGGCAGTCTTGGGTATGAGAGGGTGGGGCAGGGTCTGAGTGTGATGCAGGGAGGGTGTTGTGGGGTGGGTGGGGCAGCGTTGGGTATGAGAGGGTGGGGCAGGGTCTGAGTGTGATGCAGGGAGGGTGTTGTGAGGTGGGTGGGGCAGTGTTGGGTGTGATGGGATGGGGCAGGGTTGGTATGGGACGCAGGGAGGGTTGGACCAGGTGGGGAGGGGGAGGCGTTGGGTGTGATTGGGTGCCGGTGGGAGGGTTGAGGTAGCAAGATTGTTATTTATGTCCTGACTTTGAATCCATTAAGACTTGTCCACCCAGGTCAATTTCCACTGGCACCTCACCTCAACCCCCCCCCCCCCCCACTCCCCCTGCCCCCCCCCAACTCCCCCCACCCCCCACCCCCCACCCCCAACCCCACCCCTCACCATCTCCTTCACATCTTACCAAATTCCAGTGAGAACCAGTTCGTCAGTCTGTTTGCATTTTCTTGTTTTATGTAGTTGAAAGAGTTTTGTTTCAGTTATACCTCCTAGAACTAATGTAAGAGCGGTATGTTCTTATTTCAGTTATAACTCCTAGAACTAATGTAAGAGGGGTATGTTCTTATTTCAGTTATACCTCCTAGAACTAATGTAAGAGGGGTATGTTCTTATTTCAGTTATACCTCCTAGAACTAATGTAAGAGGGGTATGTTCTTATTTCAGTTATACCTCCTAGAACTAATGTAAGAGGGGTATGTTCTTATTTCAGTTATACCTCCTAGAACTAATGTAAGAGGGGTATTGATGTGTCTTGTCTGTTCTGCTTCATGGGTCAAGCATCTTTGGAAACATTGAACCTTGGCAACCAGGATTGTACCTTAACAGCAGGCAGCATCTTATGAAAAGGCTGGGGTCATGTTTACACTGTCAAGATTTGTGTGTGTGTGTGTGTGGCATGCGTGCGTGTGTGTGTGTGTGTGTGGTGTATGTGTGTGTGCGTGCGTGTGTGCGTGTGTGTGTGTGAGTGAGTGTGTGTGTGTGTGTGAATGTGTGTGTGTGTGTGTGTGTGTGTGGTGTGTGTGTGTGTGTGTGCGTGTGTGCTGTGTGTGTGGTGTGTGCGTATGTGTGTGTGTGTGTGGAAAGGTAGTCTTAATTTTACCTTGAAAAAAATTGGCATGGACATGTGAAGATCATGCAGTTAGTGAGCTGTGATGTGCGCTTGGCCTTAGGGAATTTCCTGATGGAGGTGATGTGTAAATACTGGATCTTCGTCTGCGCTGGGATGTTGCTGCTCATCTCCGTGCAAGAGGTGGTCATCTACCGCACCATCTACATGATCCTCTTCCTCATCTTCATCGTCTTTTTCCAGGTAGGCGAAGACACTTGTCGCTGCTGTCAACGGCCAGCATGCTTGCTCTTCTTTCTTAACCCCTTCACTGGCATGATATCACTTGAAAACGACCAAGAAAAGTGCGAAATCTGAAACCCTGTTGAGGCCCAGGAGCCTTTTTGCTTTCTTTTTCGCCCTGGCGTGTGAAAGTATTTTCATCAGACCTCATAGCATTGAAAACAGATGTTATAAGATTGGAAAGTATGCTGTTTGCAGGCGGGTCTGTGCATCATTTAGACAGGCTGGGGCAGTGAAGGGGTTAAATGCTTGTGCTTGGTTTAAGCAAAGTTCATTTACATTTATGTAAATATGGAGAAAAAGAGAGTTGCCCTCCTCATAGCTACACTTACCTGTGATTTTGCCTACTTACCTGTGTTTTCACCCACCTTGTTTACCTGCGTGTTCAGGTGTCTTACCCGCTGTGGCGTGCACCGATGTCTGCATTCTGGTGGGCGGTGATTGTCTACTCCATGACCGTCCTCAGCATCGTCTGCACTTGCCTGTGTCTTCACCCACCTTTTTTACCTGTGTGTTCAGGTGTCTTACCCGCTGTGGCGTGCACTGATGTTTGCATTCTGGTGGGTGGTGATTGTCTACTCCATGACCGTCCTCATCATCATCTACACGTACCAGTTTGAGAGGTTCCCCGGTTACTGGGCGAGCACCACGGGATGGGACAACACCACGTAAGTAAAGTAGTTCACACTCACTTTGTCACACTCTGCACGGGTTCACCCAGTAAGAGGGGACAGGGTGAAGGTGGGATGGGGTGAGAATGGGACAGGGTAAAGTTGGGGTGGGGTGAGAATGGGACAGGGTAAAGGTGGGATGGGGTGAGAATGGGACAGGGTAAAGGTGGGGTGGGGTGAGAACAGGACAGGGTAAAGGTGGGGTGGGGTGAGAACAGGACAGGGTAAAGGTGGGGTGCGCGGGGTGGGAACAGGACAGGGTAAAGGTGGAGTGGGGTGGGAACAGGACAGGGTAAAGATGGGGTGGGAACAGGACAGGGTAAAGATGAGGTGGGGTGAGAACAGGATAGGGTAAAGGTGAAGTGGGGTGCAAACAGGACAGGGTAAAGGTGAGGTGGGGTGCAAACAGGACAGGGTAAAGATGAGGTGGGGTGCAAACAGGACAGGGTAAAGGTGAGGTGGGGTGAGAACAGGACAGGGTAAAGGTGGGGTGGGGTGCAAACAGGACAGGGTAAAGGTGAGGTGAGGATGAGAACAGGACAGGGTAAATTTGTGGGGTGGTGGGAAGGGGGGGTGAGAACAGGACATTGTAAAGGTGGGCAGGGTAAGAACAGGACAGGGTAAAGGTGGAGCACAGTAAGGGTGAGGGAGAGTAAAAGTGGGACAGCGCATAGTCAGTTCAGGCTGGGACAGGGTAAAGGGGTAAGAAAAGGACAGAGTGAGTAAGTAAGTAAGTAACTTGGTGTTTTATGCCCAGTCTACCATTGTGGTTATATCAGGGTGAAGGGACAGGGTGAAGTTGGGATGTGGTACGGGTGAGGGAGAGTAAAAGTGGGACAGCGCATGGTCAGTTCAGAATGGGACAGGGTAAAGGGGTGAGAGCTGGACAGGGTGAAAGTGGGGCTCAGTAAGGGTGATGGAGGGTAAAAAGGGACAGCACATGGTCAGTTCAGGATGGGACGGGGTAAAGGTGGGATGGGGTGAGAGCAGGACACGGCGAAGGTGAGGCACAGTAAGGGTGAGGGAGAGTAAAAGTGGGACAGGGCAAGGTGAGTTCAGGATGGGGCATGGTAAAGGTGTGGCAGGGTGAAGGTGGGGTGTAGGAAGGGTGAAGGAGAGTAAAAATGGGACATCACATGGTCAGTTCAGGGTGGGACAGGGTAAAGACATGGTGTGGTGAGAGCAGGACAGGGTGAAGTGGGGGTGTAGTAAAAGTGGGACAGTGCAAGGTCAGTTTGGGATGGGATATGGTAACGGTAGGGTAGGATGAGAGCAGGACAGTGTGAAGATGGGGTAAGGGTGAGGGACAGTCAAAATGGGACAGGGAAAGGTAAGTTGAGGATAGGCTAAAGGTGGGACAAGATAAGGACAGGGATAGGTTAAATATGAGGCATGGTGAGAGTGGGACAAATAAAGGTGGGACACAGTGACAGAAGGAGAGTAGCCAGTGAGTGAATGGGTGTAATCAGTGAGTGAGCGTACCTGGTAATTGAGTGGGTGTGACCAGTGAGTGAATATAGTCTGTGAGTGGGTATAACCAGTGAGTGGGTGTAGTCAGTGGGTGAGCATAGCTGGTAAGTGAGTGGGTGGAACCGGTAAGTGAATATATGCATGTGTGTAACCAGTGAGTGAGTGGGTGTAACCTGTGAGGGAATGGGTGTAACAGTCAGTGAATGCATGTAACCAGTGAATGAGCATAGCTGGTAATTGAGTGGGTGTAGCCAGTGAGTGAATATAGTCCGTGAGTGGGTGTAACCGGTGAGTGGATGGATGTAGCTAGAGAGGGGATGTAGCAAGAAAATGAGTGCAGATAGTGAGTGAGTGGGCGCGGCTATGGAATGTAGCTAGGGAGTAAATGGGCATAGCTTTTGAGTGAGTGTGGCAGGTGAGTAAATGGGTGTAGCTACTGAGTGAGTGTGGCACATGAGTAAATGTGTGTAGCTAGAGAGGGGGTGTAGCTATTGAGTATGGCAGGTGAGTAAATGGGTGTAGCTATTGAGTGAGTGTGGCAGGTGAGTAAATGGGTGTAGCTTTTGAGTGTGGCAGGTGAGTAAATGGGTGTAGCTGTTGAGTGAGTGTGGCAGGTGAGTAAATGGGTGTAGCTACTGAGTGAGTGTGGGACATGAGTAAATGTGTGTAGCTAGAGAGGAGGTGTAGCTATTGAGTATGGCAGGCGAGTAAATGGGTGTAGCTATCGAGTGAGAGTGGCAGGTGAGTAAATGGGCATAGCTATTGACTGAGAGGCAGGTGACTAAATGGGTGTAGCTAATGAGTGTGGCAGGTGAGTAAATTGGCACAGCTAGAGAGTGGATGTAGTCATTGAGTGAGTGTGGCAGGTGAGTAAATGGGTGTAGCTAGAGAGTGTGTGTAGCTGTTGAGTGGGTGTGGCAGGTGAGTAAATAGGTGTAGCTATTGAGTGTGGCAGGTGAGTAAATGGGTGTAGCTATTGAGTGTGGAAGGTGAGTAAATGGGTGTAGCTATTGAGTGAGTGTGGCAGGTGAGTAAATGGGTGTAGCTATTGAGTGTGGCAGGTGAATAAATGGGTGTAGCTAGAGTTAGTGGTGCAGGTGAGTAAATGGGTGTAGCTAGTGAGTGAGTGTGGCAGGTGAGTAAATGGGTGAGCTATTGAGTGTGGCAGGTGAGTAAATGGGTGAGCTATTGAGTGTGGCAGGTGAGTAAATGGGTGTGGTTAGAGAGTGAGGGTGGCAGGTGAGTAAATGGGTGTAGCTAGTGAGTGAGTGCGGCAGGTGAGTAAATGGGTGTGGCTAGAGAATGAGTGTAAATGATGAGTGGTTGTGTACCTGGTGAGTGAGTGTGGCTGTTAGTGAGTGTAGTTAGAGAGTGACCGTAGCTGCTGAGTCAGTCGCTGTCAAGTGAGTCAGTGAAATATGTAGCATGGAATGACATTATACCTTGTACTGTTTATGTGGAAGGATGTGGGTACTTACTGATTTATTACCTGGAGAGGTGTTGTATTCTGAGTGAACTGTGGTATTGTATTCCTCTGCAAGTTGGGAGTTTCCACTTGGGTGAAAAGAAAAAAAAAGACCAGAGTCAGGCAGAAGGTGCCAGTTGTTGTTGTTAATCACTTTAAATAGCGCTGTTCCCCACTCTCTAGCAGGCTCACTGCGCTCTTGTCGCATGGGACTAAATGAGTGACTGTAGCTTTTTACAGCACACTTTGAATATCCACTCAAGTGGTGTAGTTGCTGCGCTGTTTGGTTCTTACATGGTTGGTGCCACTTGAAACTGCTGCCATCTCAGCATAGTGCATAGTGCATCATAGAACCATGCACCATGTCACGTCACTTCATGCAAAGCCACATACATAGGGGGTGCACGCATGTTTAGCTGTAACCTGCCACTGGCACTTTTGGCAGAATGACCAGGATGTTTTATGTACTACTGCGGTAATTCAAGGTGAACAGATGCCAAAACAGGAGTCAGCACAGAAAGTTGACCCTGGAGAAGAAAATTCTCCCGCTGCACTTGCCAGGGCTCAAACCTGTGATCATGGTCTGGCACTCTAAACACTGAGCTATTCCCGCTCCCTTTGTTGACTGAGCCGACACGCAGCCAAGCATTTAATGTTGTGGGTTGGCCGTTGCTGGCACTTACTGAGTGGGGATCTCTGCTGCTTCGTCCCCAGGCTAGCAGACATAGGTCTGGAGAAGTTCAATGGCACGGAGCTGTTCATCAAGCTGCTGACCCCCACCTCCTTCCTCATCGTCATCATCCTGCAGGTGCACTACTTCCACAAGCCTTTCATGCGGCTGTCGGCGCTGGACAGGTACAGGTGAGGTCACATAGGGTCGGCACTGAACAGGTGCAGGTGAGGTCACTCAGAGTCAGCACTGGACAGGTGCAGGTGAGGCACACAGAGTCAGCACTAGACAGGTACAGGTGAGGTCACACAGAGTCAGCACTAGACAGGTACAGGTGAGGTCACACAGAGTCAGCACTGGACAGGTACAGGTGAGGTCACACAGTCAGCACTGGACAGGTACAGGTGAGGTCACACAGTCAGCACTGGACAGGTACAGGTGAGGTCACACAGTCAGCACTGGACAGGTACAGGTGAGGTCACACAGTCAGCACTGGACAGGTACAGGTGAGGTCACACAGTCAGCACTGGACAGGTACAGGTGAGGTCACACGGTGGCACTGACAGGTACAGGTGAGGTCACACAGTCAGCACTGGACAGGTACAGGTGAGGTCACACAGTCAGCACTGGACAGATACAGGTGAGGTCACACAGGGTTGGCACTGAACATGGTACACAGTCACTTACAGGGTTGGCACTGAACATGGTACACAGTCACTTACAGGGTTGGCACTGAACAGGTACACCGGTCACACAGAGTCGGCACTGGATGGGTACAGGTGAGCTCACGCAGGGTCTGCATTGGATGGCACAGGGGAGGTCACAGGGTCAGCACTGGACAGGTACAGGTGAGGTCACTCAGGGTCGGCATTAGATGGCACAGGTGAGGTTGCAGGGTCAGCACTGGAGAAGCACATGTTAGGTCACAAAAGGTTGCACTAGACAGGTGCAGGTAAGTCACACAGTCATGTCATCTCTGAAATCTCACCTCTTCAAGCTGTCCTACTGACTCTGTGTGTGTGTGTGTGTGTGTGTGCGTGTGTGTGCTGTGTGTGTGTGGTGCATGTGTGGGTGTGTGTAAGCATGAGTCAGTGCATGCACATGTGTGTGTGTGTGTGTGTGAGTACAAGTCTGTTTCAACTATGTTGTGGTTTTTGGTTCTTTGCTTTGTAATGGGCTATGTGTGCTCCGGTTTGGAGAAATGGCTCATAAGAGAATACATTGTTATTAGATGATCAAGATCACTTTTATATTCTGTAACACACCATGTCAACAGTTATCGGATCACCACTGATGTACTAACGATTCTGTTGACAGTAACGAATACAAGACACAGATGATGACATGCCATAAGATCTTTTCACCTGAAAAGACTGTGAATTCAACATATGGGATAACTTAGGAGGAGAAAAATAAGAACTCACAGTGAACTCTATTGAACGGAAGAAAAGAGGACTGGGAATAAAAGGGCCACCCATGGTCGTTCTCTTACTGCGCATGTGCTGTGAGTGTTTTTAATCACTGTTGACTGTGTGTTTTTTTGTTCATGCAGACACGAAGAGGCTGTACAGCAGGAGCGTGGATACGCTCGCTGGCTGGAATTGTGGGCTGGCTTGAGCAGTGAAACTGAAACCGACGAGGATGACCCTCAAGTTTCAAGAGTGTCGCGTGAGTTTCTTCTCCTATTTCACTCCTCTTTCAGGTAGCTTCCAAGAGACTACCATAGGCCTGACCATCTCTCCCACCACCCGCCCTATGTCGCCACCCCCCCTCCCCCTCCCCTCCCCCCATGAACTCCCGGCCCCAACCCACCCTGACCAGGCCCAGCTATTGCGGTGGTTCACATGCAGAATTCCTTTGATCTGTGAAGGTCTTTGAAAGTTTTGGGAAAATAACCTGCCATTTTCAAGACCTTTGAAGTCTGTGAAAAGCGAATAAATCAGTAGAGGTCTTTCAAAGTGTGTGAATTTTGATTTCTGTCAAAAGTGAGAAGCCAATGATTTTTCTGACTGTGAGAAAAACTAACCAGGCATGCTTTATGCATGGGCTGTCTATTAGTATTATTACGTGTGAATTATCATTGTAAAATGGCAATATTTTGACACCTGAACTGTGTGAAGTCAAGGGCATGCATGCACCATGTGGGGGGTAAATCAAAGCTGAAGAGATGAATATTATATTGAATTTAGTCTCTGAGCTTTGGAGAAGGGGGGAAAAAAAGGGTCATGATTTTTTTTATTTTTTTTTGTACTTCTTTGTCCCTTGTGTGAAATTTGGGTCGCCTTACTGGGTGAGGCACGGCAGCCACAAGAGCAGCGCTGTCCATTCCTGTCAGCGTGTGTGTAGCATTTCTGTGTGTCCAAACAATGGTATGGGTGCCAGCGTTTGGGATTTTTAATATGTGCCCCGATGTTGACGCGTGCGATTGCACACGCGGGCTGTATGGACACCATAAGGGAGTCTGCAGTGAAAATGCACCCCGTTTATAAGTTATGTAATTTTATATTTGTATTATAGATTTTTGTGCAGCATAACTTGTCTATGTTGTTGTAAACGCAAATGTTTTGGCGTTCCTTTACATGTTCTGAAATTAATGAGCCCTATATTCGTTAAGTTGAATTGCCCTGTGAGGGATGATTAAAGTTTTTTGACTTGACTTGAAAAGCTGACTCTTGGAGAAAAAACCCTTGCTGTACCAGGGACTTGAACCCAAGTCAGTATTGCGCCTGGCTTTTCAGTCAGATGCTCTTTCATCTGAGCTACTCTGGCCCCTTTTAGAAAGTTGGTGAAAGATGTGTAAATTTTGGGTTGAAAGTGTTTGTAGAACCCTGCTGAGCGTCCTCTGAGGCAGTCTCTTGGTTGCGGTGGAGAAGACAGAGAACTAGTGGATTGTCTCCTGTCGTCTTCCTTCTGGCCATGACTAAGCTGACAACCCTGCAAGGGAAGAAAGAACTCCAGTCTTGCAACGGAGTGTGGTCCGGATATTTAATCCTCTATTTGCATGTCTCTGTCTGTGGTTCTAGGCACGGTACTTGTCAAGTCCTGGTTTGTCCGGAATCGCATCCTCCTGAAGATGATGCAAGGCTGGCAGTCTCTGACCCGCTTCCTGTGGCGTCTGGCGGAGATCCACTTCCTGAAGGTCGTCATCATCATCGTCATGTTTGTGGCAGTGCAGGAGGTCAGTCATGTGACTTGATTGCTACGTTGTACTTTTGGGGTTGGGGTGGGGAGCCTGGGGCAAGGAATCTGGAGGCTGAGAGTATCAGAAGCAGAGCGGAGAGTAAGCTAACAGCCGAACACTGCTGTATGGTGCCGTCCTGCCAAAAGCTGGCCTTGAGCTTTAATAATAATAATAATAATAGATAACTTTTGTACAGCGCTATTCTCTGGTGTACACAAACTCACTGCGCTTTACAACATTTTCTAAGTTTCACAAACGTAATGCATATAATTATGACAGCTAACAGTGTATGGTATACACACAACAACAACAACAAATATAAAGTACATGTGACGTATGAGAAGCAGCAATATATAATAAAGAAAAAAAAAAAATCACTATAATGAAGCTTGTTGGTGATGGTCACGTGGTCGTCTCTGTCGCAGAATGAGGTGTCTGGGCTGACGGCCGTCTACGTCATTCTGGTGGGGTTGCTGATGCCCTTCATCTTGACGAGTGCTCACCTGCTGTTGTCCCACCTGGTGGTGGTATGGACCTGCATCATCATCCTGGTCAAGATGCTGTACCAGCTGCAGGTGGTGCCTGTGATCTACACCTCCCTGTGTGATGCTGTAAGTTATTTTGATGCTGTAAGTGTTTGTGGTGTTGTATGTGTGAGTGTAGGTGTTCGCTGTGTGGCACTGCAAGTGTTTGCAACACTGTGTCATGCTGTAAGTGTTTGCGGTGTTGTATGTGTGAGTGTAGGTGTTTGCTGTGTGGCACTGTAAGTGTTTGTAACATTGTGTGACACTGCAAGTGTTTGCAACACTGTGTAATGCTGTAAGTGTTTGTGGTGTTGTATGTGTGAGTATAGGTGTTCGCTGTGTGACAGTGCAAGTGTTTGCAACGCTGTGTGACATTACAAGTATTTGCAATGCTGTGTAATGCTGTAAGTGTTTGCAACACTGTATGACATTGCAAGTGTTTGCAACACTGTGTGTCACTCTGCATGACACTGTAAGTGTTTGCAGTGCTGTGTGGCACTGCAAGTGTTTGCAATGCTGTGTGATGCTGCAAGTGTTTGCAACACTGCGTGACACTGTGTGGCACTGCAAGTGTTTGCAACACTGCATGACACTTCAAGTGTTTGCATCGTTGTGTGGCACTGCAAGTGTTTGCATTGCTGTGTGACATTTCAAATGCTGCCTGACACTGTAAGTGTTTGCAACACTGTGTGACACTCTGTGTGACATTCCAAATGTTTGCAACACTTGTGACACTGCAAGTGTTTGCAATGCTGTGTGACACTGCAAGTGTTTTGCAAAGCTGTGTGACACTGTAAGTGTTTTGCAAAGCTGTGTGACACTGTAGGTGTTTTGCAAAGCTGTGTGACAAGTGTTTGCAACACTGTGTGACACTGCAAGTTTTTGCAGCGCTGTGTGACACTGTAAGTGTTTGCAATGCTGTGTGACACTGTAAGTGTTTGCGACGCTGTGTGAAACTGCAAGTGTTTGCAATGCTGTGTGACACTGTAAGTGTTTGTGATGCTGTGTGAAACTGCAAGTGTTTGCAACGCTGTGTGACACTGTAAGTGTTTGCAACACTGTGTGATACTGCAAGTGTTTGCAACGCTGTGTGACATTGTAAGTGTTTGCAACGCTGTGTGAAACTGCAAGTGTTGGCAGTGCTGTGTGACACTTTAAGTGTTTGCCAACGCTGCAAGTGTTTGCAACACTGTGTGACACTGTAAGTGTTTTCAACACTGTAAGTGTGGGTGATGCAGTAAGTGTTTGCACACACCTGTTGTATGGCATGTACAGAAGGTTGTGAGCTATCCTTCGTACAAAGTGATAGCCTGCAGAGCACCGACACTGTAGCAGTACTACGCTAACGGTCAGACTGAATTTGATACTCTACTATGGAAGACTTCTCAGCTACAGTAGAGTTGTGCCTATGGACACTAGAAAAACTCTCTACTACAACAGAGTTGTCCCTACGGACACTACAGCAGAATTCTCTTCTACAGCAGACTTGTCCCTCCAGGCACTTCAGCAGAATTCTTTACTATGGCAGAGTTGTCCCTACGGACACTACAGCAGAATTCTATACTACAGCAGAGTTGTCCCTATGGACACTACAGCAGAATTCTTTACTACGGCAGATTGTCCCTACGGACACTACAGTAGAATTCTCTTCTACGGCAGAGTTGTCCCTATGGACACTACAGCAGAATTCTCTTCTACGGCAGAGTTGTCCCTACGGACACTACAGCAGAATTCTCTTCTACGGCAGAGTTGTCCCTCCGGACACTACAGCAGAGTTCTATACTATGCTACACAGAACATGCATGTGATGTACAGTTTTTGTTTTTAGATTCCTTGCTGTTGTTGTGACCGTGAGTTTCATTTTCTGTCGCCAGCTGAAAAAGATTCTGGCAAACCAGACGGATCCTGCTCCACCACCGAAGAGCATCGAAAACCTGGTGTGGCTTGGGCTGGAAAAGCTTGATGAAACGGGCGATACAATTGACCACTACATCCGGGTACGTACCCACTGAGTGCCAGCAATCGGCATGCCCTTGCTCTCCCTGTTATCTCCCTTCTCACGGTGTTCATTAGTGGTGAGGTTTCATGGGTGGCTGAAGCTGTGCGCACGCCAGCACCTGTATGCATGATTGATTGATTGATTGATTGATAATTGAGAGAGAGAGAGAGAAAGGGAGAGACGTGCAAGTGTATGTGTGTGTATTACCATAGTAATTTAGCACACTGTTTTATAATATATGTACCTGTTTTAAATTATTGCAATGTGTTTATGTTGTATAATAGTTGTTTTGTTCACTGTTCTGGAAGTACCTGTTTTATATTAGTGCAATTTATTAAGTATGTATTACTGCGTGTATATGGTATGTGAGTAAATGTAAACGGTATATATCATGTACATGTATGTGAACAAGCACGTTGAGCTTGCTCAGTGGGGAATAGAGCTATAGAAGATTTATGTATTATTATTAAAAAAATTTTTATAGCATTAATCTCTGCTCTTGGGCAGACTCGCTGCACTTTTGTCGCTTGTCATGGTAAATAAGTGTCTGTCGCTTTTTATCACGCACTTTGAATATCCACCGACGTGTTTTATGAACAGCGCTGGTTGGTTGTTACATAGCTGGTGCCACATGAAACTGCTGCAGTCTTGGCACATTCTGCGTATGCCATACAACCATACAGCAGGTCACTTCACTTCATGCAAAGCCACATACATAGGGTGCTGCGGCATGCATGCTTAGCTGTAACCTGCACTTTTGACAGAATGACTGGGATCTTTTACATGCTGTTGCGGTATCACGAGGGTGGGGTAGATACCAAAATAAGAGCACAGAAAGTTGGCCATGGAGAAGATCATTCTCCCGCCACTCCAGCCAGGATTTGAACCCATGATTGAAAGGGTGATTCTAGATGACAACAGCCGTGTCCTTGCTAAACATTATGAGCTTCTTCCATCTGGTAGACGATTTCACGTACCTAAATCAAATACAGGTGCAGTCAACAGAGCAGTGTGTGTGTGTGTGTGTGAGTGTGTGTGTGTGTGTGTGTGTGTAAATTACTAGTTTATTATTTTGTATTTTCAATAACTGTTCTTTGAGTTTTAAAATATAAAATACGTGTTATCGTGTACTGTGATGTGGTTAATGTTCAGCCACATGGTTATTGAATCGGGGGTGGTTATTGATCGTTTGCATGCTTTCACTTGTTTTTTTTCAGCTGTACATTCTCATACTTGCGGTGCTGTTGTTCGAGTCCATTGTGCGCTACCACCAGCGACAGTACTACAACCATCCAGACACCTGCAAGCCTACTGAGGGAATCATCTTTAACAACGTCCACCGACCGGATGCCGATGTCGGTATTGTCAACTGCCTCAAGTACTTTGCCAACTATGCTTTCTACAAGTTTGGCCTGGAGGTGGGTGTCTGAGGCATCCAATACAGGGAAAAATCATGCTACACAATTGACATCTTTGATTGTGGGGTGGAAAGGGGGGGGTGGCTGGAAGGGGGTGGGGGGGAGGGGGGGGAATTCTCTCCTCTTCTCATCAAAGAGAGGAATTCATAGATGTGTGTAGGTCATTTAAGTCGAAGTGTAGAAAAAAACGAGAAAAAAACAGTAGTTGATTGTTGAGGCATTATGTTTAGATCTGAAAGACCTCAAACAGAGTGAATCTGGGGAAGAAAAAAAGGGAGAGGAGAAAGTCCTACTCCCTGTAGCTGCATGCATGGACATGCTTACGTACATGCATTCATAGACATGGACTTATTTGCTTGCAAATACAGGTACACGCACACATCCGTATATGTATGGATGTGTGCATGCACAGGCAAGCACACACATGCATGCATGCACACATACATGCACACACACACACACATACACACATGCACATGCAAGCACACACACACATGCACATTCAAGTACACACACACACACACACACCCAAACACACACACACACATGCACATGCAAGCACACACACAGGCACACACACACATGCACATTCAAGCACACCCACACACCCACACCCAAACACCCAAACACACACACACACACACACACACACACACACACACACACACACACACACACAGCTTGCAAATACAGATACACGCACACATCCGTATATGTATGGATGTGTGCATGCACAGGCAAGCACACACATGCATGCATGCATGCACACATACATGCACACACACACACACACACACACACACACACACACACACACACACATACACACATGCACATGCAAGCACACACACACATGCACATTCAAGTACACACACACACACACACATGCACATGCAAGCTCACACACACACATGCACATTCAAGCACACCCACACACCCACACCCAAACACACACACACACACACACACACACACACACACACACACACATCCATCATGCACAAGCACACAGATGCATACAGACATACACTCCTGCTTTATTATTTTTCCCTCCAGCATGAAGAAGACAGATTTGAAATCACTTGCGGCATTGTTTTTAGGGCTTAGTTTGTAATGCAGTTTTGAAGGCATGGGAGGATTGAGCGTGACAGATGTCAGGAGATGACAGAATTCCTTTGATTTTGAGCGCAGCATACCGAACAGTATTTGGACCCTCATACCTTTGCTAGCGAATAAAATGAAAAAGCCAGCAAAAAGATCAGTTTTTGTTTTACATGTGTGCTGGATCTGCTGTGTCGTGACAGATTGTTTTTTTTATATATGTGTGTGCCAGATCTGCTACGTCATGACAGATTGTTTTTTTTATATATGTGTGTGCCAGATCTGCTACGTCATGACAGATTGTTTTTTTTATATATGTGTGTGCCAGATCTGCTACGTCATGACAGATTGTTTTTTTATATATATATATTTTAATTTATATAATATATATATTTGGGTTTGTTTTTTGGCCCTGATGATGCTCTTCAGCGGAACCACCCCCATTGTGGCTGTACTGCATCCGGATCTGTGCCTGCCCTTTGTGGGGGCCCCCTCCTACGTCACGAATTTGCTTTCTGGTCCCTGTTATGATGCTCCTTCAGCCGCCGAACCAGCGCCCGTATCTGGTGGCTGAAAATGCTGATCCTGGCCTCCTGCTGCCTTGCCCAAAAGTGCGTGATGTCGCTGGGGTTCCCAGCCATAGTGCATTTGTCAGTCAAACTGGAGGGGGTCTTAAAAGGGGCTGTGGTCGGGCCTCACTCTCATAGTACTTTGTCAGAAAATGGGGGGGGGGGGGGGGGGGGGGGGGCTGCACTCCTCATAGACTTAATTCAGAACATTTGGGGGGGGGGGGGGGGGGGGGGCTGCACTGACCACATAATTTTATCATTTGAAGCTTAGGAGTTGAACACACGTACACCACACCTACGCGGCTTTGAATGAAGTGACCCTGTTTTACTGTGCATGGTTGAATGGTGTACACAGAACTTGCTCCGAGACAGCAGCATTTCACATGGCGCCAGCCGTGCAACAACCAGAGCGCTACCAGTACACCACTTCCGTGGGCATAAATAGCACGCGCTATAAAAGGATACAGTCACTCATTCAGAATCGCACGCGACATGTGCGCAGTGAGTCCGCTTGAGAGTAGAGAATATTGCTATTTGAAAGCTATAAATAATAATAATAACAGTTGAGGGGGTGCAAACAGGGTGAGTCTTAGGGGTTTAAAGGGCGTGAACAGGGTGAGTGTTAGGAGTTGAGGGGACACAGTCAGGGTGAGTGTTAGGAGTTGAGGGGACACACAGGGTGAGTGTTAGGAGTTGAGGGACACAGTCAGGGTGAGTGTTAGGAGTTGAGGGGACACAGGGTGAGTGTTAGGAGTTGAGGGGACACAGGGTGAGTGTTAGGAGTTGAGGGGACACAGCAGGGTGAGTGTTAGGAGTTGAGGGGACACAGTCAGGGGGAGTGTTAGGAGTTGAGGGGACACAGTCAGGGTGAGTGTTAGGGGTTGAGGGGACACAGTCAGGGTGAGTGTTAGGAGTTGAGGGGACAGCAGGGTGAGTGTTAGGGGTTGAGGGGACACAGTCAGGGTGAGTGTTAGGAGTTGAGGGGACACAGTCAGGGTGAGTGTTAGGAGTTGAGGGGAAAACAGGGTGAGTGTTAGGAGTTGAGGGGACACAGTCAGGGTGAGTGTTAGGAGGGTTTAGGGGACACAGTCAGGGTGAGTGTTAGGAGTTGAGGGGACACAGTCAGGGTGAGTGTTAGGAGTTGAGGGGACACAGTCAGGGTGAGTGTTAGGGGTTGAGGGGACACAGTCAGGGTGAGTGTTAGGAGTTGAGGGGACACAGTCAGGGTGAGTGTTAGGAGGGTTTAGGGGACACAGGGTGAGTGTTAGGAGGGTTTAGGGGACACAGGGTGAGTGTTAGGAGTTGAGGGGACACAGGGTGAGTGTTAGGGTTGAGGGGACACAGGGTGAGTGTTAGGAGTTGAGGGGACACAGGGTGAGTGTTAGGAGTTGAGGGGACACAGTCAGGGTGAGTGTTAGGGTTGAGGGGACACAGGGTGAGTGTTAGGAGTTGAGGGGACACAGTCAGGGTGAGTGTTAGGAGTTGAGGGGAAAAGCAGGGTGAGTGTTAGGGGTTGAGGGGACACAGCAGGGTGAGTGTTAGGAGTTGAGGGGACACAGACAGGGTGAGTGTTAGGGGTTGAGGGGACAGTCAGGGTGAGTGTTAGGGGTTGAGGGGACACAGGGTGAGTGTTAGGAGTTGAGGGGCACAGCAGGGTGAGTGTTAGGGGTTGAGGGGACACAGGGTGAGTTTAGGGTTGAGGGGCCGTCAGGGTGATGTTAGGGTTGAGGGGACTGGAGCAGGGTGAGTGTTAGGGGTTTGAGGGGACAAGTCAGGTGAGTCTTAGGGGTTGAGGGGCAGCGACAGGGTGAGTCTTAGGGGTTGAAGGGCAGCAGGGTGAGTCTTAGGGGTTTTAAGGGCAAGACAGGGTGAGTCTTAGGGGTTTTAAGGGCAGACAGGGTGAGTCTTAGGGGTTTAAAGGGCATGGACAGGGTGAGTCTTAGGAGGGTTTAAAGGGCACGCAGGGTGAGTCTTAGGGGTTTTAAGGGTGGACAGGGTGAGTCTTAGGAGGGTTTTTAAGGGCACAGTCAGGGTGAGTTTAGGGGTTGAGGGATGACACAGGGTGAGTCTTAGGGGTTTAAAGGGCACAGTCAGGGTGAGTCTTAGGGGTTAAGGGCAGACACGGGTGAGTCTTAGGGGTTTAAAGGGCACACAGGGTGAGTCTTAGGGGTTTAAGGGCAACAGTAGGGTGAGTGTTAGGGGTTGAGGGACACCCGGGTGAGTGTTAGGGGTTAAAGGGCTACATCAGGGTGAGTGTTAGGGTTGAAGGGCAGCAGGGTGATGTTTGGGTTGAGGACCATGAGTTTAATTCAGGGTAAAGCAGGGTGAGTGTTAGGGGTTAGACATGGGTATGTAGGTTAGGGACACATGAGTGTTGCAGTTAGACACATTGAGTTTCATGGGTTGAGTGACACCCGTGGGGACTGTTAGCAGTTAGACACAGTCCGGTGAGTGTTAGGGCTTAGACACAGGGTCCAGTGTTGTTGAGCGGCACACAGGGTCCAGTTTAGCAGTTAGACATCCCGGGGGATGTTAGGGGTTAGACACAGTCAGGTGAGTGTTGCAGTTGACGGGCCAGTCATGAGTGTTAGTTGAGGGCCAGGGGATGTTAGGGGTTAGACACAGTCCCGTGGTGTTAGGAGTTAGACAGTCAGTATGTTAGGGGTTAGACAGTCCCGGTGTGAGTGTAGGGGTTAGACATGTCCAGTATGCAGCTTAGGGGCATCCAGGGTAGTGTTGCAGCTTAGACAGTCCAGTGTCTGAGTGTAGCTTAGGGGCAGTCAGTATTGCAGCTTAGCACATGGCCAGTTGAGTTAGACGGCCAGTGATTAGGAGTTGAGGGGGCACAGTCAGGGTGAGTGTTAGGAGTTGAGGGACACAGGGTGAGTGTTAGGAGTTGAGGGGCACAGTGGGTGAGGATGGGTTGAGGGGCCAGCAGGGTGAGTGTTAGGAGTTGAGGGGGCACAGTGGGTGAGTGTTAGGGTTGAGGGGGCACAGTCAGGGTGATCTTAGGGGTTGAGGGGCACGTCAGGGTGAGTCTTAGCAGGTTCAGGTCGTATGGCAGGGTGAATCTCAGGGGTTGAGGGGACTGGACAGGGTGCAGTTTGGGGTTTAAAGGGATGTGAGGTGAGTCTTAGGGATTAGGACTGCGAAGAGAGTCCTTGGGCTCAAAGGGCACTGAAGGGTGAGTCTTAGGGGTTTAAGGGCTAAAGAGGGTGAGTCTTGGGGTTTAAAGGGCATGGACAGGGTGAGTCTTAGGGGTTTAAAGGGCATGGACAGGGTGATCTTAGGGGTTTAAAGGGCATGGACAGGGTGAGTCTTAGGGGTTTAAAGGGCATGGACAGGGTGAGTCTTAGGGGTTTAAAGGGCATGGACAGGGTGAGTCTTAGGGGTTTAAAGGGCATGGACAGGGTGAGTCTTAGGGGTTTAAAGGGCATGGACAGGGTGAGTCTTAGGGGTTTAAAGGGCACGACAGGGTGAGTCTTAGGGGTTTAAAGGGCATAGAGAGGGTGAGTCTTAGGGGTTTAAAGGGCATGAACAGGGTGAGTCTTAGGGGTTTAAAGGGCATAAAGAGGGTGAGTCTTTGGGGTTTAAAGGGCATGAACAGGGTGAGTCTTAGGGGTTTAAAGGGCATAAAGAGGATGAGTCTTTGGGGTTGAATGGTTGAAGGGAGATGACCATGCAGCTTAGACACATCTGCTGTCTATACTATGCAGCTTGGTCACATCCATTGTAACTCACAGCTTAGACGGGGATGTCCGGTGTCTGGACCATGCAGCTTAGACATATCCAGCGTCTGTAATGAGCAGCTTAGACATGTCCATTATGCAGCTTAGACATGGCCAGTATGCAGCTTAGACACATCCCCCATGCAGCTTAGACATGGCCAGTATGCAGCTTAGACATGGCCAGTATGCAGCTTAGACATGTCCAGTGTTTGTACTGTGCAGCTTAGACATGTCCAGTATGCAGCTTAGACATGTCCAGTGTTTGTACTGTGCTGCTTAGACATGTCCAGTATGCAGCTTAGACACATCCAGTATGCAGCTTAGACATGTCCTGTGTCTGTACTGTGCAGCTTAGACATGGCCAGTGTTTGTATCATGCAGCTTAGACATGGCCAGTATGCAGCTTAGACATGGCCAGTGTTCATATCATGCAGCTTAGACATGGCCAGTATGCAGCTTAGACATGGCCAGTGTCTGTACCATGTAGCTTAGACATGTCCAGTTTGCAGCTTAGACATGGCCAGTGTCTGTACCATGCAGCTTAGACATAGCCAGTGTCTGTACCATGTAGCTTAGACATGTCCAGTTTGCAGCTTAGACACATCCAGTGTCTGCACTGTCCAGTATACAGCTTAGACATGGCCAGTGTCTGTACTGTGTAGCTTGGACATGTCCAGTTTGCAGCTTAGACACATCCAGTGTCTGCACTGTGCAGCTTAGAGATGTGAAGTGTTTGTACGATGCAGCTTAAACATGTCCAGTATGCAACTTAGACATGTCCAGTATGCAGCTCAGCCACTTCCAGTTTGCTGCTTAGACTTGTCCAGTATGCAGCTGAAACACATCCAGTATGCAGCTTAGACACGTCCAGTATGCAGTCCAGACACATCCAGTGTCTGTACCATGCAGCTTAGACACATCCAGTACGATGCTTAGACATGTCCAGTAGGCAGCTTAGATACATCCAGTGTCTGCACCATGCAGCTGAAACACATCCAGTATGCAGCTTAGACATGTCCAGTATGCAGCCCAGACACATCCAATGTCTGTACCATGCAGCTTAGGCACATCCAGTATGATGCTTAGACATGTTCAGTAGGCAGCTTAGACACATCCAGTGTCTGTAACATGCTTAGACAGCTTAGACACATCCAGTTTGTTGCTTCTGATATGTCCAGTGTCTGTATCATGCAGCTTTGACATGTCCAGTATGCAGCTTTAGACAAATCCAATATGCAGCTTAGACACATCCAGTGTGCAGCTTAGACAGTCCTGTGTTTGTAACCTGCACCTTTAACAGGGACACCTGTTGTCTTGATGTAGTCAGGCATTGAAAAAAGATAAATGAACCAGGAACTCCCTAACAAAGTGCTGAGACATTTCTGCTTGTTTTTCATTGATTGCAGTCTATCCGTGGACCAAAATTGACAATTTCAATCGGCTTCTGGAACGTTGGCTGTATCTACCTGATGTTGATCAGAATCCTCCCAGCATTGTTTTGTTGGGTAAGTGTGAGTGTGTGAGTGTGTGTGTGTGTGTGTGAGTGTGTGTGTGTGTGTGTGTGTGCACACGTGCTTGCATGTGCATGCATGCATGCATACATATATGTGAACTTGTTTATTCATGTTCCCTTCTTTTTACAGTGTGGCTGTGAACCTGTTTATCCATGTACCCATCTTTCTTCAGCTTATCTGTGACCTTTTTTTTTTAAATTCATGTTCCCTTTTTATTCATGTTCCCTTCTTTGAACTTGTTTATCCATGTTTCGTTCTTTCTTGAGCATGGCTGTGAACTTGTTTATTCATGTTCCCTTCTTTGAACTTGTTTATCCATGTTCCTTTCTTTCTTCAGCATGGCCGTGAACTTGTTTATCCATGTACCCTTCTTTCTTCAGCTTATCTGTGAACTTTTTTTAATTCATGTTCCCTTTTTATTCATGTTCCCTTCTTTCTTGAGCATGGCTGTGAACTTGTTTATTCATGTTCCCTTCTTTGAACTTGTTTATCCATGTTCCCTTCTTTCTTCAGTGTGGCTGTGAACTTGTTTATTCATGTTCCCTTCAGTGGCTGTGAATTTGTTTATCCATGTTCCCTTCTTTCTTCAGCGCGGCTGTGAACTTGTTTATGCATGCTCCCCTCTTTCTTCAGCTTAGCTGTCAACTTTTTTTATATTCACATTCCCTTCTTTCTTCAACGTGGCTGTCAACTTGTTTATCCATGTTGCCGTCTTTCTTCAGCGGATGTCTTTCAGCTCCTCTTCGTCACCCTGCAGTGGAGGGTGTTCCGCCTGGAGATGGCCTGCGGTGAGGAGGAGCCCAAAGGGGGCAACAACGAGGAGATTCTCGCGGATGTGGAGGCCAACACCAAGATTCCAGTGGAGGACTTCACGCTCACCACCAGGTCAGTGGGCTTTTCTCTCTGATTTCATTTCCATGGTATTTTGCCAGCAGTGTGATTCCCCCCCCCCCCCCCCCCCACACCCCCCCCCCCACCCCCACCCCACCCCTGCCTCAATGTGTCAGTGTCTAGGTTTGCTGTGGTCTTTTCCTGGGGTTCGGCTGGGGCTGTGCGGTGTGCCTCATTTGGGAGTGTGTCTTGGGAGAATGGGAGGGAATTGTGGCTGTACCCCCGCTCCCACTTACTTGTCTTTACCTCACTCTCCCACCTTCACTCAGATCTCTTCACCCCACTCCCGCCTGACCCAGCTGTTCACACCCACTCCCGCCCTGACCCAGATCTCTTCACACCCACTCCCGCCTGACCCTGCTGTTCACCCCACTCCCACCCTGACCCAGATCTGTTCACCCCACTCCTGCCTGACCCAGCTGTTCACCCCACTCCCACCCTGACCTAGATCTCTTCACCCCCACTCCCATTCTGACCCTGCTGTCTTCACCCTACTCCCACCCTGACCCAGCTCTCTTCACCCCCACTCCCGACCTGACCCAGCTGTTCACCCCACTCCCACCCTGACCCAGATCTCTTCACCCCCACTCCCATTCTGACCCTGCTGTCTTCACCCTACTCCCACCCTGACCTGGATCTCTTCACCTTGCTCTTACCCTGACCCAGATTTCTTCACATTCGCCCCTACCCTGATCTCTTCTTTACACTCCCACCCAGACAAAGATCTCTTCTTCCCACTCCCACCCAGCTCTCTTCTTCCCACCCCCACCCAAAGATCTCTTCTTCCCACTCCCACCCGGATCTCTTCTTCCCACTCCCACCCAAAGTTCTCTTCTTCCCACTGACCCAGATGTCCTCACCACACTCCCACCCAGACCCAGGTCTCCTCACCCCACTTCCAGCCAGACAAAGATCTCTTTGTCCCACTCCCACCCGGATCTCTTCTTCCCACTCCCACCCAGACAGAGATCTCCTCTTGTCACTGACCCAGGTCTCCTCAACCCACTCCCACCCAGGTCTCTGTAACCCATCCACCCCCCCCTCCCCCCCCCCATCCCCATCCCCATCCCCCCACCCCTCCCCGCAAGCCGAGATATACACTGTATAATCATGTTGTACACTGCTGCGCTCTTCGCGTCTGTAGCTTGGTGCGCCTGTCTGTCCCCCAGAACCTACCTGGACGTCTGCAAGCGGGGGGTGTTTGAGTACATGTTCTGGGTGACTCTGGCCATCGTGTTCATCACCGGCGCCACCCGGGTGAACATATTTGGGCTGGGCTACGTCATTGCCATCTTCTGCTTCATGTGGTACGGCAAGGAATTCCTCCTCAAGCCTCTGCGCAGTATGCTTCGCATGTGAGTACACAGTTGGTGTGTGGGGGGGGGGGGGGGGGGGGGGGGGGGGGTACATTGGTGTATTGGAATCTCTGTGTCCATTTGTCCATGCATTCAGGTTTTGTCTCGGAGGGTATCTTCTGAACCAGTCAGTTTGTGGCTGATGTTTGTGTATGTGCGAAGTGATTGGTTTTGTAGATTGACTTGACAGAGGGTTGATATATATATATATGTGAGAAGAGTTTAAAAAAATGTGTATTTGCTTATGACCTGAGTTTGACAGTCCTGAGGTGACCCTGTGTGGTTGAGAGGATACTAAAATCCAATTACTACTACTACTACTAAACCTTTTGTCGTGAAACTTAGCATAGTTGTACATCGTCATGGGCTCGAGTGTTACGGGGGATCATTTCAGTTGCTGTCTTGAAGGTCAAAGTCAAAGTGAGGGCTTATATCAGCAAAAGTGAGAGTTTCTGCTCTAAATTCAGAGCTAATGATTCTTTCACAACCAAACGTGGCTTGGTGGCAGATGTTCAAAAAGCAGGGTGTCTTGTGAAAACATTGAATAACTGGCTGTTTTCTCTCTCTCCTGCAGGTGGAACTACCTGGTGGCATATGTGGTGTTTGTTCTCTTTGCCAAGGCCAGTCTGCAGGTCAGATGGATTGCGTTTTGGTCACTCATCCCTTGCATGTAGTCCTGACTCCATGGAACTTGTTACCTCATGACGTCCATTACCTCTTGACGTCCACCTTGCTCTTGCTTTTAAAACTGCTCTCTAAAAAACCTGTCTCGTCAGGTCATCTTATTTCTGATCTCTTTTTCCCTTGCTTGTTGCACTTCACCTATGAAAAGCGATTTTGTACATAGTCGCTAGTTGTGTAAAAAAAATTGTGTGTGTGTAGCGTGTACATACTGTGTAGTGTGTGTGTGCATGTGCGTAGTGTGTGGGTGGTGTGTTTGTGTGTGTGGGTGTGCGTGTGTGCGTGTGTGTGTGCATGCATGCGTGTGTGTATGCATGTATGTGTGTGTGTGTGGGTGTGCACATGTGTGTGCATGTATGTGTTGCATGTGCGCATGCGTATGTGCATGTGTGTGCGCGCGCGTGTGTATGTGTGTGTGTGTGTGTGTGTGTGCATATGTGTGTGTGTGTGCGTGCGTGTGCATGTATGCATGCGTGTGCACATTCACACACAGATCCAACAATAATGGCTTTTCCTGGCATTGAGTCCAGATTATGGAAGAGTGTACATTGTACAATAACGGTGTGAGAGAAATTTCAAACATGTACAGTTTACTACTGTCAGAATCACGTTTATTTTGTCCCCACACCCCTTTGATTTTTGTTTGTCCTTCATGATTTTTGCTAGGCATATAGCTATTGTGAAGCTCCTTCTGCTTATTATTGTGGCTAATGCGCTATAGAAAATTCCATTATGAATCCTATTAGTATTGATTGTGACGTTAGCATGCACTGTCTCATCCATGACTTTGTTGTTGTTGCAGCTGGTGGGGTGTGTGTATGTGGACAAGCTGTTCACCAGGAACTGTTGGGTCATCCAACTGTTCGGCATCAACTGTCTACTGCCAACATCAGCCAACATCATCAGTGACGGTCAGTGTCAGTTTTCTGTGTCAACAGTTTGTAGTCTGTTGCATAGGGCAGATAGTGTACAGTTTGTTGTCTCTTGCATAGGTGATTTGTAGTCTGTTGCGTAGGGCAGATAGTGGACAGTTTGTAGTCTGCTGCGTAGGGCAGATAGTGGACAGTTTGTAGTCTGTTGTGTAGGGCAGATAATGGACAATTTGTAGTGTGTTGCATAAGGCAGTCAGTGGACAGTTTGTAGTCTGTTGCGTAGGTAGTTTGTAGTCTGTTGAGTAGAGTATTGCATAGAACTGGTGATTGCTGAAAAGCTGGATGGAGTGGCTCAGTGTGTGGCTGTCTCTGTTGCAGCTGCGGACGCTCACTGCCTGATAGTGGAAGACAACACCGGGCTCACCTGGGATGTCATCTGCTTTGCCTTCTTGCTGCTGCAGCGGCGAATCTATGGGTCCCACTACTTCCGGCACATCGTCGACCTGCTGGGAGCTCAGAGCAACCTGTCTTCCAGGTGAGTCCATTTCTGCAGAAACCAGCATGGGAAGGGGGATGTGGAGGGTGGGGGGGGGGGGGGGGGGGGGGGGGGAATGTATCAGATAATCTCAGACTGCTTGCTGGCTTTTCGTTGGGTTCTGAAGCATTTGTTTTTTTGACTGACATGGAAAGGCGTGTGCTTGTAATGTTGAGCCTGTTCCCTTGTGGCAAGGACTGTCACGCTTTTGTGTGACGGCCGTCCTTTTAGCCTTATTCGTTCGTGACACACTTTGTGACCTTGACCCTAATTTGAAGGTCACAGTAGCTTCAAGCAGTTGCGGAAGTTGAGAGCAACGTGACTTGACAAGTTCTGATGAGGTTCATGCTTTGTATGGTTGTTAGCTACGCTTCTGTTTGAGAGAGAGAGAGAGAGAGAGAGACAAAAAAAACTCAAACTCAAACTCGAAAACTTTATTTTACAAGAATTGTAGTTTAGGTTCACCTGTCTAACAACTAGTCCTTGTTAAGCTACTGATGAGTAGATATCAAATTACAGACATTATTTATATACATATAGGCATGAATGAGTGAGTGAAATGTTATACTTGAGAGAGAGAGAGAGAGAGAGGAGAGAGAGAGAGAGAGAGAGAGAGAGAGAGAGAGAGAGAAAAATTTCTTCTGGCATTCACAGTGGGGAACTGCAGATTCAGAAATTAAAGTTCCCTCTCTTGAAAACCCAAAGCTGACTGACCATGTCAGGTTCTGGCCAAACGGATCCAGGCCTGAAGCAAGCCGGTGTGCAAGGATCATCAGGCCTGCTTCTGGCCAACATTTCCGAACTGATCCGAACTGGATCCGAATCAGATCGGGCATATTTACTGGGAACCAGCTAACTTCTGCGGGTCAAATTCAAAATACTTTACTGTCCATCGCAGTCATAACAATTAAACGGAAATTCCTGTTCGCTCACACCGGCTCTGCCACATCAAATAATGTAGTTAAATTAAGTTAAACACATTAAAAACACTTGCATGCAATACGACACCCACACACCCAGGGACACATGCACCCCTCGCCTTCCCCACTACACAGTATGCATTGTGTTTGTCCCCAGGGGTGCGGAGCTGATCAACCGTATCCTGGTGCGGCAGGTGGAGAAGCAGAAAGAGGAAGAGAAGAACATCCTCATGAACATCAAACAGAAGATGAGTGCTCTCAAGGAGCGCCAGGCTGCACTCAGAAAAGACTTCAAGGAGCCGACGGAGCATTTCCAGGGTAATTTATGTCCATTTTTTGGACACATCCTGATTTAGCATATTTATGGTTAAGAATGAAAAGTGTGTGGTTTTAAGGAACCAAACTCGGGAAGTTTCAGAAGATTTGTGAAAAACTTGTTTCTTATAACGTTTTTGAGTTAAATACTCAGGCACAGAAAAGACTTCAAGGAACTGACGGAGCATTTCCAGGGTAATTTACATCGATTTTATATGCAGCCTGATTTAGTATGTAGTTATGAAAGAAATGAAAAAAGTGCGTGGTTTTAAGGGACCAAATGCAGAAAGTTGCAGAAAAGTTGCAAAAAACAAATTTCTTGTAGCGTTTTTGAGTTGAACACTGGAGCTTAGAAAAGACTTCAAGGACCCAATGGAGCATTTCCAGGGTAATTTACATCGATTTTTTAAGCAACCTGTGGTTATGAAAGAAAAAAAGGGCACGATTGTAAGGAACGAAACTCATGAAGTTGTAGAAAATTAGAAAAGATGAATTTCTTGTAGTGTTTTCGAGTTGATCACTTGGGCTCAGAAAAGACATCAGGGAGCTGACAGAGCATTTCCAGGGTAATTTACATCGATTTATATGCAGCCTGATTTAGTATGTAGTTATGAAAGAAAAAAATGTGCATGATTTTAAGGGATGAAATGCAGAAAGTTGCAGAAAATTTGCAAAGAGCAAATTTCTTGTAGAATATTTTAGTTGAACACTGGAGTGCAGAAAAGACTTCAGGGAACCAACAGAGCATTTTCAGGGTAATTTACATTGATTTTTAAGCAGCCTGATGTAGTATGTAGTTCAGAAAGAAAATAAAAGTGTGTGATTTTAAGGGACCAAACTCAGGAAGTTGTGGAAAATTTGCAAAAGAATAATTTCTTGCAGTGTTTTCCAGCTGAACGCTCTGGGGGTCACCCAGTCTTGTAGTGTTTTCCAGTTTGGTAGTGTTCTTCAAGCTGAACCCTCTGGGGGTCACCCGGTCTTGTAGCGTTTTCCAGTTTGGTAGTGTTCTTCAAGCTGAACCCTCTGGGGGTCACCCGGTCTTGTAGCGTTTTCCAGTTTGGTAGTGTTCTTCAAGCTGAACCCTCTGGGGGTCACCCGGTCTTGTAGTGTTTTCCAGTTTGGTAGTGTTCTTCAAGCTGAAGATTGGCTTGCTTGTGACTATGGAATGTTTCAAGGGTGAATTTTCTCACCATTTCAGCAATGCAGACTGGTGATTACTATTTGTTTAAAGAGTGAACATTCTCACTGTTTCAGCGATTCGAGCTGGTGACTGCTACGTGTTTGAAGAGTGATTATTCTCACCAATTCAGTGATTCGAGGTGGTGACTTCTACTTGTTGAAGAGTGAACATTTTTCACCATTTCAGCAATGCAGGCTGGTGACTACTACTTGTTTGAAGAGTGAACATTCTCACTGTTTCAGCGATTCGAGCTGGTGACTGCTACTTGTTTGAAGAGTGATTATTCTCACCAATTCAGTGATTCGAGGTGGTGACTTCTACTTGTATGAAGAGTGAACATTTTTACCATTTCAGCAATGCAGCCTGGTGACTACTACTTGTTTGAAGAGTGATTATTCTCACCACTTCAGTGATTCGAACTGGTGACTGCGACTTGTTTGAAGAGTGAACATCCTCACCATTTCAGCTGTGCAGACTGGTGACTTCTACTTGTATTTAAGAGTTTAACATTTTTTCACCATTTTCGACGCATGCTGGTGACCCACTGTATTTGTTTGCAGAGTGAACATTCTCACCACTTCAGTGATTCGAACTGGTGACTGCGACTTGTTTGAAGAGTGAACATCCTCACCATTTCAGCTGTGCAGACTGGTGACTACTGCTGGTTTGAAGATTGAACATTCTCACCATTTTGTGACGCATGCTGGTGACTGCTACTGGTATTTGTTTGCAGAGTGAACATCCTCACCATTTCAGCAATGCAGATTGGTGATTACTGCTTGTTTGTGGATTGAACATTCTCACCATTTTGTGACGCATGCTGCTGACTGCTACTGGTATTTGTTTGCAGAGTGAACATTCTCACCATTTTGTGACGCATGCTGGTGACTGCTGCTGGTATTTGTTTGCAGAGTGAACATCCTCACCATTTCAGCAGTGCAGATTGGTGATTACTGCTTGTTTGTGGATTGAACATTCTCACCATTTCAGCGATTCACGCTGGTGACTACTACTTGCTTGAGGAGGGAACATTCTCACTGTTTCAGCGATTCGAGCTGGTGACTACTACTTGTTTGAAGAGAGAGCTGAGATATCCCTGGACAAAAGCGTGGACGAACAACGCCCAGAGCCCAGCTCGCTGACCTTCGGACAACAGGAACAAGAGGGGACAAAGAGACTGGGACCTCTCCAGGTAGTCCTTTGACCTTTCTGACCTAGTCCGTTTGACCTCTCTGACCTAGTCCTTTGACCTTGCTGACCTCCCTGTGCTGGAGTGTCTCACCACCTTGCACACAAACAGGTGTTCATGGCCCAGCAGCTTCCCTGATGCACATTTCGCAGAATAGTTTCAGGCGCACTTTGTGTGACGCTAGGTGTCACGGTTGCCGTGCAGAACAGCTGTCGTGGCTGAGTTAGTTTTCCGATGCACGCTTTCTGGAATAAATTTTTTTGCAGCAGAGTGGTGATAATGCCTAGTGATGCACAGGTCCCAGAACGGCTGATCATGAGAGAGGTTTGCCTGATGCGTAATAATCCCCAGAACAGATGCTCACGGCAGAGTGAGTGGTTTACCTGTTGACATAATTTCTGAAGTGCAAGTGCTCATAGCGCAGTGAGTGGTTTACCTGAAGACATAATTCCTGAACAGGTGCTCATGGCAGTGAGGGGTTTACCTGAAGGCAATTCCAGAACAGGTGCTCATGGCAGAGTGAGTGGTTCACCTGAAGATATAACTCCTGAACAATTGCTGATAGCTTACCTGAGGCATAAGTTCCAGAATTGGTGCCCTATTGGGAGTGTGTTGTATTGATGGGGTGGGGTGGGGACATTTTTAGGTGAATACATTCATAGTTAGACACGAACTGAGCAATGGTGACAAAGTGTACAGTGTTGTTGGAGGCTAAGCTGTATGTGTTCCCCACTGCAGTTTCTGAGTGTCCTTTTTTTTCTCTTTTTTTCGGTACTTGTTTTTGTGCACCACATAGTTGCAAATGGTAATTTTGTGTTGACACTGAAGATACAGCTTCTCTTTCTCTGTCTCTGTCTCTCCCCCTCCCACCCCCCGCCCCCACCCCACCCCCATCCACCCCACCCCCCACCCCCCAACACACACACACTTAAATGCACGGTTTCCATAAATTTGACGAAAAGGGGAAAACACTGGTTCGCCTTTCGGAAGACCGAGACTAGTCAAGTGACCACCAGTAAGACAACTTGATGGTACATTACTAGACTAAAGGACAAAGACTAGTCAAACAAGTGACCACCAATGAGACAACTTGATGGTACATTACTGGACTGAACAACAAAGACTAGTCAAGCAAGTGACGACCAGTAAGACAACTTGATGGTACATTACTGGACTGAACAACAAAGATTGTCAAGCAAGTGAC
Organism: Alviniconcha marisindica; assembly: GCA_018857735.1. Classification (NCBI taxonomy): domain Eukaryota; kingdom Metazoa; phylum Mollusca; class Gastropoda; family Provannidae; genus Alviniconcha; species Alviniconcha marisindica. The sequence continues at coordinate 857,602 of JABMCL010000106.1, forward strand.
CACCAGTAAGACAACTTGATGGTGCATTACTGGACTGAACAACAAAGACTAGTCAAGCAAGTGACGACCAATAAGACAACTTGATGGTACATTACTGGACTGAACAACAAAGACTAGTCAAGCAAGTGACGACCAAATAAGACAACTTGATGGTACATTACTGGACTGAACAACAAAGACTAGTCAAGCAAGTGACGACCAATAAGACAACTTGATGGTACATTACTGGACTGAAAAACAAAGACTAGTCCCAAATGACCACCAATAAGACAACTTGATGGTACATTACTGGACTGAACAACAAAGACTAGTCCCAAGTGACCACCAGTAAGACAACTTGATGGTACATTACTGGACTGAACAACAAAGATAGTCAAGCAAGTGACCACCAGTGAGACAACTTGATGGTACATTACTGGACTGAACAACAAAGATTGTCAAGCAAGTGACCACCAGTAAGACAACTTGATGGTACATTACTGGACTGAACAACAAAGACTAGTCAAGTGACCACCAATGAGACAATTTGATGGTACATTACTGGACTGAACAACAAAGACTAGTCAAGCAAGTGACGACCAGTAAGACAACTTGATGGTACATTACTGGACTGAACAACAAAGACTAGTCAAGTGACGACCAATGAGACAACTTGATGATGCATTACTGGACTGAACAACAAAGACTAGTCAAGTGACCACCAATAAGACAACTTGATGGTACATTACTGGACTGAACAACAAAGACTAGTCAAGCAAGTGACCACCAATGAGACAACCTGATGGTACATTATTGAATTGAAGACAGCAGCAATGCAGTAGCTGAGAGCACCAGACTTACATTTAGACCGAAATTTGTCCTAAACCGAACAGAACTAAAGATGCTTGGAAATTGCATGCATCAGGCTTTTTTGAGTCACTTTTTTTTTTAGAATTGCATCTTGGTGGAGTTTGTGTGCTTGCACTGTGTTGTTGTTGAGATGTGTGGCACCACTCTCACCACCAGGCACCACCCAGCCACCTTGTGCACCCCACCCTACCTGACTTCACCCCACCCCATCTCATCTTGCCCCACCCCTTTTCACCCAACCCCACCCTACCCCATCTCATCTTGCCCCACCCCTTTTCACCCCACCCCTTTTCACACCACCACCCCACCTCACCATGCCCCTCCCCACTCACCTTGCCCCCCCACTCCTTGCCCCGCCCACCCCCACCCCACCCACTACCCATCTCACCTTGCCCCGCCCCTTTTCACCCGCCCACCTCACCCCACCTACCCCATCTCCCTTGCCCCACCCCTTTACCCCGCCCCCTCACCCCACCCCACCTCACCTCACCCTTTTACCTCACCCCATCCTCACCCTTTCCCCACCCCTTTACCCCCCCCACCCCACCTCCCCCACCCCATCATCTTGCCCCGCCCTTTTCACCCCCCCCACCTCACTCACCCCCCCTCACCCCCCATCTCACCTTGCCCCACCCCTTTTCACCCCACCCCACCTCACCTGCACCACCTACCCCTCTCACCTTGCCCCACCCCCTTTTCACCCCATCTCCCCCTTGCCCCACCCTTTTCACCCCACCCCACCTCACCCACCTACCCATCTCACCTTGCCCACACCCCTTTTCACCCCCACTCACCCTTCACTCACCTCACCTCACCTCACCCCATCTCCCACCCTGCCCAACCCCTTTTCACCATCACCCCATCTCACCTTGCCCCACCCCTTTTCACCCCACCCCACTCACCTCCCTCACCCATCTCATTTTGCACCCCACCCACCTCACTCTCCACCCCCTCACCCCACCCACTCACTGCACTTCACCTCACCCCGTCTCACCTTGCCCCACCCCTTTTCACCTCACCCCATCTCACCTTGCCCCACCCCTTTTCATCCCACCCCACCTCACCCTATCCTACCCCATCTCACCTTGCCCCACCCATTTCACCCCACCTCACCTCACCTCACCTCACCTCACCCCATCTCACCTTGCCCCACCCCTTTTCACACCCCACCTCACCTCACCCCATCTCACCTTGCCTCACCCCTTTTCACCTCACCCCATCTCACCTTGCCCCACCCCTTTTCACCTCACCCCACCTCACCCTGCCCCACCCCCATTTCACCCCACCCCACCTCACCCTACCCTACCCCATCTCACCCTGCCCTGCCCATTTTCACCCACACCCCACCCTCACCTCACCTCACCTCACCTCACCCCATCTCACCATTCCCCATCCCCTCACCCCACCCAACAAAACCTCACCGCACCCCACTCCATCCCACCCCACCTCACCTCACTTCATCTCACCACCCCTCACAACAAAACCTCACCCCACCCCACTCTACATCACCTAGCTTCATCCCACCATGTGGGGTATCCCACCCTGTCTCACCTCCACACCCCATCTCACCTTACCACACCACACTTCAACCCGCCCCATTTCACCTCATTCTATCCCCCCTCAGCCAGCCCCGTCTCACCCCACCCCAACCCGCCAGTTTTTTGCAACTGTGTGATACTTGTGCCTGCATTTTTCACCATCCCCACCTGCTGTGTGATTAGGTCATCAACACGGCAATGGACCAGGGGGCGGAGGCAGCCGTTGAGCAGGCCAAGCAGCAAGATGAAAAAGACGTAAGAGCTTCAGGCTGTTTGTCAGCCTACAGACACCTGACTAGTGTTAATCTGGTCTAGTGCTTGACTCTAAACGCTGTTTATCAGCGTACACCTGCACCAGTGTTAAACTGGTCTGGTGCATGATTCTAAATGCTGTTTATCAGCGTACACCTGCACCAGTGTTAATCTGGTCTGGTGCATGATTCTAAACGCTGTTTATCAGCGTACACCTGCACCAGTGTTAATCTGGTCTGGTGCATGATTCTGAATGCTGTTTATCAGCGTACACGTGCACCAGTGTTAATCTGGTCTGGTGCATGATTCTAAATGCTGTTTATCAGCGTACACCTGCACCAGTGTTAATCTGGTCTGGTGCATGATTCTAAATGCTGTTTATCAGCGTACACCTGCACCAGTGTTAATCTGGTCTGGTGCATGATTCTGAATGCTGTTTATCAGCGTACACCTGCACCAGTGTTAATCTGGTCTGGTGCATGATTCTAAATGCTGTTTATCAGCGTACACCTGCACCAGTGTTAATCTGGTCTGGTGCATGATTCTAAATGCTGTTTATCAGCGTACACCTGCACCAGTGTTAATCTGGTCTGGTGCATGATTCTAAATGCTGTTCATCAGCGTACATCCACACCAGTGGAAATCTCTTCTGATGCATGATTCTAATGTTGAATACAGTGTGGGATGTTACTGAGCATTTTTTGTTTTGATAAGAAGAGAAAAATGTGCTGCGCAGATAAGGAATGGTCATGAACTGATGGATCATTGAAGGAATAAGATATTGCCTAGGTAATGAACAGTCTGGTACCAGAACAGATTGATAGACCTTTGAATAGATCAGGTGTTGCCTTGGTAATGAACAGCGTGATACATGGATTGATGAACCTGTGAAGAAAAAAGTGTGAGTGAATGGAATGCAGAGGCTGGATTGAGTGAATGACTGAAGGAATGAAGGAATGGTAATTGAAATTTTCTGTGTGTGTGTGTGTGTGTGTTCTGTTTAGAGAAAGGTTCATATTATGTTTTAAATGCACACGATTGCTTGATTTTGATTATTTGAAACACTTATAAATGGTTAGACCGATCTGTAGATGAAATATTTGATAGTGTTGATGCTTACTTTCCAGTGGTGTCCATGCCTACTTCCAAGTCATGTTCATGCCCACATTCCTTTAGTGCTCATGAAGACTTTTGAGAAACATTCATGCCAACTTTCGTTTAGTGTTCATGAAGACTTTCCGGAAGCATTCATGCCAAACTTTCCTTTAATGTTCATGAAGACTTTCCAGCTGCATTCATGCCAACCTTCCCTTAGTGCTTTAAAGACTGTCCAGAAGCATTCATGCCAACTTTCCTTAGTGCTCATGCACACATGCACGCACACACTCATACACTCACGCATGCACACACATACATGCAAATGCACACACACACATACACACATACATACATACACACACACACACACACACACACACACACACACACACACACACACACACACACACACACTCACACACATAATGATATAAGGAATGATTGTACTGCATTCGTAGATGTATGTCGTAAAGCATGTCAAACTGTAATGGATGATTCAGTCAGTATACATGTATATATGTATGTTACATGATTAAATGCCCCACAACGATGTGCTTGGCAAACATTAAAATAATAAAGCCCTTTGAAACTGTCTGTCGTTGGACAGGGGGGAAAATCAGCACCTGAGTCTGCTCCTGCTTCTCCCGAGAAGGAACAACCAGGTAAGAAACAAGTTGTGACGTCTCTTCTGTGCTACTGTATTAAAATCTTTCCTGTATGTATATTTTGTCCCTCCCTCCCCCAACCCCCCACCCCCCACCCCGCTGCCCCACCCTTCACCTTTCTTTGTTTTGTTGCTTTGTTTTGTTTTTGTTTGGCTGATTAAAAGCAAAACAAAGAGAAAAGAAAAGAAAAAAAAGAAGAAAAAAGGGAGAAAAAAGAAGAAAGAAAGATGTTGTAACAGTGATGCACACACTTTCTGCTGCGTTGCCTAGTCTCCACACGTTCCCTTTAATAATAATATTAACAGCTGCCCTTTTTCGAATGAGCCCTAGGCGTGTACATTTTATTCTCAGGTTTAACTTTTTTATTTTTTTAATGTGTCATCCTGAGGTGCCGTTGGCAGGCTGTTCAAATCCGAGAACTATCGAAATTGGGCTAATTTTAGTGTGTGCCTATATCTGTTCATTGCCATCCAAGAATTTGCTCACACAGACTCTGTACGTGCCCAGAGACACCCACACACACATGCACATGCACACACTCCACACACACACACACACACACACACACACACACACACACACACACACACACATGCACATGCACACAATACGTATGCATGTATTTGCACACACACACACACACACACACACACACACACACACACACACACCACACACACACACACACACACACACACACACACACACACACACACACACACACACACACACACACACACACACACACATTCTCTCTCTCTCTGACACACACTTGTGCACACACACATCAGTATCCACACACACACACACACACACACACACACACACACACACACACACCCCTTCCCAAATTAAAAACAACAGCAACTGCAAACAATCTTTTACACATTTTCACTGAGAAAGGTGAGATAAACAAATGAACAAATGGAAAAGCAAGCAAACCGCAGTAATATTCAAATACGAAATCAGTATAAATTTGTCATTTCATTACAGCAGTTCAGACAATGGGGAGTTTGCTTGCAACGTTGATTGGGAGCGTTGCTGATTGGCTGATTCACCTGTGCAACCAGATCTCTCGCAACTACCGCTTGGTTGCCCACAAGCTTGATGGAGAACTGCGTGTGGAAAAAGAAAGGATCCAGGTGAGAGAGAGAGAGAGAGAGAGAGAGAGGTGCATATTTTTTAAGTATTATCGGGATGTACGTTCTAGAAACTAACACCGTGATTTGATAGTTTGGTCAAAATGTCACACCTTCTCTGCACTTTTGAAGTGTATCCGTATCCTCTGTTCTTTTTTTGACCTGAACTAAAATTATGTGTCTGTGTGATATGATCAGCATTGGGCTGGCTGTTTGGCGTGGCAAAACAACGAAAAAGACCCATTGCTGTTTTTACAAATGCTACAAAAGTCCAACTTTGCATGATGGTCGGACTAATTGAGCTAAATTACCGGTTCATACCACTTGCGCTGACAGTGGCTGACCACATCTCATGATCACTTCAGCATCAGACAGTTATGAAAATTCAAAGCTGCATATATATATTTCCGTAAATTTGTAATCGGATCTGTTCTCACAGTTTTCTGTCTGTTCTATTTCAAATTACGTACGAATGTGATGGAAATAGACAAAAATGTGAGCTGCGTGTAAAAGAGTCCAAAGCTGTTTTTCTCATTCTGCATAGGCAAACTTTAGATTTGAGTCTGTGAAAAGACTGGCAGAGAGAAGGAAAAAAAAAGAGCGGTCAAGACCTCTTATTATATATGAGAGATGGTCTTCATGTCACTTGTGTGCGTGGCACATCACTTTGATGTGATGTAGCGCAAGATCGTAGTCATCAAATGGAGTGGAGATTGAACACACAGAAGTAAAATGTATGTTTGATTTCTAACTGAGGTGGTACCTTGGTTTTTTTAATTATTTTTTACTATAGTTTGCTCCTGTGTCAGTGCATTTTGTGTGATTCTTTTTTGGGGGGGTGGGGCGGTCAGTGTTTTGACACAAAGACCAAGACTGCTTTCTCGGTTGAAGCTGCCTTCAGTAGGTTGTGTTTTCTCATCTTGAGGGCTAGTGGTCTGAGGATTTTGCTCGTGTCCTGTTGTTTTTAATCTTGTGTTTGTGTGTTGTTGCTTTTGTTGAGTATGTATTGTTGTTTTGCCCCACCCTCTGAACAATGACTGCAGGGAAAAAATGAAAACAGTGCCCCCCCACCCGACTATTTTGCCCCAATACATACTGATGTTGAGGTTTACACACCACACCACAGCACACCACAGCACACCACAAACACCACACACACACACACACACACACCACCACGGTAATACCACATTAGAAAAACCCTTTTAATTGAGTTGTCTTGTTGTGTGAAATACTTTGACGTACTTACTTTTAGATTTGACAGCTGTTTTGCTTGCTCAAAGTCATGGTCACAGCAATCTGTGTGTAGGCGTATGCTATATTTGCTTGGAAGAGGGTAAGTTGGGACATCTGCATTGTTACCTGTTAAGTTTATTTTGGGGGTTTCCCCCCAAATTGACGACAACTTTGGCAAGCATGGGAAACATAAAAATGAAAGAGGGAGGCAAAGGTAGGTACAGCACTATGTCCACCTGCTCAAATAAAGAAGAAGACAAAAGTACAAGCCTTTATCCCCCCCCCCCCCCCTCCCCCGACAAGTAGAAATAGGCCCAATAGTGGCAAGCTCCTTGGTCCCCCCCCCCCCCCCCCCCAAGACAAGTAGAAAAGGAGGCACGAGTAGGTACAAGCCTTTATGCCCCCTGGACAAGTAGAAAAAGAGGTATGGGTATAGGTACAGGCCTTTATGCCCCCTGGACAAGTAGAAAAGGAGACAAGGGTAGGTACAACTCTTTATGCTCCCCAGACAAGTAGAAAAGAAGACAAGGTAGGTACAGGCCTTTATGCCCCCCAGACAAGTAGAAAAGAAGACAAGGTAGGTACAGGCCTTTATGCCCCCCAGACAAGTAGAAAAGAAGACAAGGTAGGTACAACTCTTTATGGCCCCCAGACAAGTAGAAAAGAAGACAAGGTAGGTACAACCCTTTATGCCCCCTGGACAAGTAGAAAAAGAGGCAGGGGTAGGTACAGGCCTTTATGCACCCTGGACAAGTAGAAAAAGAGGTATGGGTATAGGTACAGGCCTTTATGCCCCCTGGACAAGTAGAAAAGGAGACAAGGGTAGGTACAGGCCTTTATGCCCCCTGGACAAGTAGAAAAGGAGACAAGGGTAGGTACAGGCCTTTATGCACCCTGGACAAGTAAAGAGGGAGGGAGCCCCTGGACAAGTAAAGAGGGAGGGAGCCACTGGAGAAGTAAAGAGGGAAGGAGCCCCTGGACAAATAAAGAAGGAGGGAGCCCCTGGACAAGTAAAGAGGGAGGGAAATAAGGATAGGTGCATCCCGCTATCCCTCTGGACAAGTAAAGAGGGAGGGAGATAAGGGTAGGTATGGCCCACTATCCCCCTGGACAAGTGAAGAGGGAGGGAGATACGTGTAGGTACAGCCCTCATTCCCCCTGGACAAGTGAAGAGGGAGGGAGATACGTGTAGGTACAGCCCTCATTCCCCCTGGACAAGTGAAGAGGGAGGGAGATACGTGTAGGTACAGCCCTCATCCCCCTGGACAAGTGAAGAGGGAGGGAGATACGTGTAGGTACAGCCCTCAATCCCCCTGGACAAGTGAAGAGGGAGGGAGCCACGGGTAGGTGCAGCCCTCAGTCCCTCTGGACAAATAAAGAGGGAGGGAGCCCCTGGACAAATAAAGAAGGAGGGAGCCCCTGGACAAATAAAGAGGGAGGGAGCCCCTGGACAAATAAAGAGGGAGGGAGCCCCTGGACAAGTAAGGAAGGACCCCTGGCAAGTAAAGAGGGAGGATCCCCTGGACAAGTAAAGAGGGAGGGATCCCCTGGACAAGTAAAGAGGGAGGGATCCCCTGGACAAGTAAAGAGGGAGGGATCCCCTGGACAAGTAAAGAGGGAGGGAGCCCCTGGACAAGTGAAGAGGGAGGGAGCCCCTGGACAAGTGAAGAGGGAGGGAGCCCCTGGACAAATAAAGAGGGAGGGATCCCCTGTACAAGTAAAGAGGGAGAGAGCCACTGGACAGTACAGAGGGAGGGAGACAAGGGCCGGTACAGCCCTTTATTCCCCTGGACAACAAGTAAAGAGGGAGGGAGACAAGGGTAGGGTACAGCCTTTTATTCCCCTGGACAACAAGTAAAGAGGGAGGGAGACAAGGGTAGGGACAGCCCTTTTATTCCCCTGGACAACAAGTAAAGAGGGAGGGAGACAAGGGTAGGGACAGCCCTTTATTCCCCTGGCAACAAGTAAAGAGGGAGGGAGACAAGGGTAGGGACAGCCCTTTATTCCCCTGGACAACAAGTAAAGAGGGAGGGAGACAAGGGTAGGGACAGCCCTTTATTCCCCTGGACAACAAGTAAAGAGGGAGGGAGACAAGGGTAGGGACAGCCTTTTATTCCCCTGGACAAGTAAAGAGGGAGGGAGACAAGGGTAGGGGGACAGCCCTTTATTCCCCTGGACAAGTAAAGAGGGAGGGAGACAAGGGTAGGGTACAGCCCTTTTATTCCCCTGGACAACAAGTAAAGAGGGAGGGAGACAAGGGTAGGGACAGCCTTTTATTCCCCTGGACAACAATAAAGAGGAGGGGACAAGGGTAGGGTACAGCCTTTTATTCCCTGGACAAGTAAAGAGGGAGGGATTCAATTTGTAGGGACACCACTTTTGATCCGAACATTAATGAGGGAGGAGCAAGGGTAGGACATGTTTTATCTGCCTATGAGGAGGAGACAATAAACACCCTTTATTCCCCCTGGACCAACAACGTAAAGAGGGGGGAGACCAAGGGTAGGGTACAGCCTTTTATTCCCCTGGACAAGTAAAGAGGGAGGGAGACATGGGTGGGGGACAGCCCTTTATTCCCCTGGACAAGTAAAGAGGGAGGGAGACAAGGGTAGGGTACAGCCTTTTATTCCCCTGGACAACAAGTAAAGAGGGAGGGAGACAAGGGTAGGGACAACCTTTTATCCTCCTGAATAAGTGCCAGCTGACAGTAACAAATTTACGTCCCTGAAAGTGATGGGGTATTTTTATTTGTCAGACCCACTTTTGAGAACTTTTCTTGAGGGGGTAGCACTGCAGGTGCAGACATGTTGTGGTATCTGCTTTGAGCAGGAGAAATAAACACCCTGCTGTCCCCCCCCCCCCCCCAACCCCCCCCCCCCCCCCCCCCCCCCCAACCTCCCCACCACCACCAGGGTCAGAGGTCTACCCTGAGACTTCATTACCAGCATCTAATGACTGCAATATATATACACAAAACCTAAAAACTTTTATTTGATCTCAGTATGTTTATTTTTCAAATGACATTAAGCATTATCCACTCCACCCACCTTTAATTTATATATATATTATTATTTTTGGTACATGTTTATTCATTTCCCTCTCCATTTTTTTGGTGTATTTTGGTATTCATATTCTGCACTTTTGAAGTTTCTGTCTTTTTTGTAAACAAATCAGAATAACCCCCTTCACTTCAGCGCTTAAGTTGTCTCCCCCCCCCCCCCCCCCCCCACCAACACACGCAAGCATGCATTGTTTAATTTTTGTTGTTCTTGTGGCTTTTGTTCACCGTTTGCTGTTTTGAGTTATTTGCAATGAATGCTGTTTGCTTCATTGTTTTTCTTTGCAAAATTTTGAGTTTTCATGACTGCACCTTTTTTTCTTTTTTTGTTTAGAAAGCTCACATAAAAGAAGAACAAGAGCACTTGTTATGATGCTTAGTTTATATGTGGACAGTTGGAACATTCATAACTGTCTTTGTGCCGGCACACACCCTGATATAACTGTAATCATTATACTTACTTGTGCCGGCTAGTTCCCCCCCCCCCCCCCCCCCGCCCTTCGCCCCCACCATCCCTCTCTCCCCACATCCCGTTGTGTTGAGAAGGAAAGTTTTGTGCATTATAATAACAGTTTGTTCCAGCAGTGGCAGATTGCGTGTACTTTAGTAGTGTTTACTTACAATAATTTATAGAGTATGCATGCATGTTGAGCATGTCCATACAGTGGTAGTCTTTACGTACAGTAATTGCAGAGCATGCATGCAGTAGTAGTTTGGCCACACAATAGTAGTCTTTACATACAGTCGTAAAAAGAACATTTGTAGAGCTGATAGAGTATGCTTACTGAGCATCACTCCATGCATGCTCTAGGTGCTTGTCCATGCAGTGGTAGTCTTTACGTACAGTAATTTAATAGTAATGAAAAGAACATTTGTAGAGCTGATAGAGTATGCATACTGAGCATCACTCCATGCATGCTCCAGGTGCTTGTCCATGCAGTGGTAGTCTTTACGGACAGTGATTTATAGAGCATGCATGCCCTACAGAGAAGCTTGTGCTGGTCAGCAATGAACTTCGCAATATTTTTTCTCCTTTTTTTTGTGTGTTCTTTTTTTTGTTTTTTTGCTTGCGCGGGAGCAGTCGCGGTACAAAGCGCCACCCCCAGACCCCGTAGAGTTGGTCCCTGTAGAAGGTAGAAACAGCCTTGCGAGCACAAGTAACCCGACCTTCACCCTTGACGAGGTGGAGCAGTCTACAGCGGAGGTATCAGACGGAACTCGCCCTCTCCTTGCCTTGCGCTCACAACACTCCTTGGCTTGCACGTGCGCCCTGCCACTGTCACTGTGCGGCTTCCTCCCCCCACTGTCACTGTGCGGCTTCCTCCCCCCACTGTCACTGTGCAGCTTCCTCCCCCCACTGTCACTGTACAGCATCCTCCTGCCACTGTCACTGTGCGGTCTTAGGGGCCTCACGCAGGGGTGATGTCACCAGGGGGGACAGCTGGAGACGCAGAGCGCAGACACCTGACGCTGCTGACCCAACAGCGGTTGACGTTTCTGTAGTGTGCTGTGTCGCTCACTCGCTTATGGCGTCACTGACTGAACAGCCTTGAGGCATCACTGAGCAGACAGCCTTGTGGCATCATTGACTGAACAGTCCTGTGACACCACTGGGTGAACAGTCCTGTGACACCACTGGGTGAACAGTCCTGTGACACCACTGGGTGAACAGTCCTGTGACACCACTGGGTGAACAGTCTGTGACACCACTGGGTAACACCCAGTCCTTGTGACACCACTGGGTGAACAGTCCTGTGACACCACTGGGTGAACAGTCTTGTGACACCACTGGGTGAACAGTCTTGTGACACCACTGGGTGAACAGTCTTGTGACACCACTGGGTGAACAGTCTTGTGACACCACTGGGTGAACAGTCCTGTATCAGCTGGGAGCTGGTAGTAACAATACCTTGCTATATGACAAGAACAAGTGGGGGGTGTCAGGTGTCTGCCCTGTGTTTAAACGGTTTCCATGGTGACATTTCTCACGCCAGAAGTTCACCAGCAATGGTTGCTGCATCTTTTGCTCCCACTCACACTCTTGACCCACCCACCTAAGCTTGGAATGAAGTGCTCATGCATGTGTATCACAATACTGGTGCTGGTGTAGGTCTTTTTTCCCCTAACGTTTATGTGTGTATGATGTTTTCATGCTGTATAAAACTGAAGTTTTTGTTTTATTATTGTTTTTCATCAGGGAATGAATTGGGATTTTGTTGTTGCTGTTGTTCAGATATGACCATTAACCAATATGTACCGCTGCCATTATTATTTCTGTTTTGTTTACTTTTATTTTTTGTTTACTTTTATTTTTTGTTTACTTTTATTTTTTTATTTTTTTTAGCAGACTGACTTAACCTGATAAAAGCCTATTATCAAACACTGACTTGAGATTTTGTAATTAGATTTTCCTGTTTTAATTCTGAAATTAATTAAAAGGCATTTTGGATAAATTGCATGTCTTCATTCTGTCTGCTGTCTGTGTTTCTTAATTCCCTCCTCCTTCTTTCATATCTTTCTCTTTTCTTTTTTTAAATATATTTTTTATTATTCTTTTTTAAATG
>JABMCL010000106.1:875000-895000 GCA_018857735.1 Alviniconcha marisindica
GGGGAGGTTAAAGGTAGAGAAATCAGGTAGTGTTGGGGAAGGGGAGAGGGAGAAATATCAGGTAGTGTGTGTGTGTGGGGAGGGGGGGGGCGAGGGGGAAGAGGAGGGGTTTCTCTGTTTTTGTTTTGTGAACTGCGCGAATGTGTTTCCGGGCAGTCGTGATGACCAAGTACCTCTTCCACACCCCATATATGCCTGCACATGTCCTTTTAGTTTGACCTTTTTACTGGGGGGGGGGGGGGGGGGGGGGGTAAGTAAGTAAGTAAGTTGGTGTTTTACGCCCAGTCAACCAGTACGGTTATATCAGGGCGACCTTGGGGGGGGGGGGGGGGGGGTAAGTAAGTAAGTAAGTTGGTGTTTTACGCCCAGTCAACGGTACAGTTATATCAGGGCGACCTGGGGGGGGGGGGGGTAAGTAAGTAAGTTTGGTGTTTTACGCCCAGTCAACTGGTACAGTTATATCAGGGCGACCTTTGGGGGGGGGGGGGGGGGAGGTAAGTAAGTAAGTTGGTGTTTTACGCCAGTCAACGGTACGTATATCACACTTGGGGCCTGGGGGGGAGGGTAAGTAAGTAAGTAAGTTGTGTTTTACGCCCAGTCAACCGTACGTTATATCAGGGCGACCTTTGGGGGGGGGGAGTAAGTGTAAGTAAGTAAGTTGGTGTTTTACGCCCAGTCAACCGGTACGGTTATATCAGGGGACTGGGGGGGGGGGGGGGGGTAAGTAAGTAAGTAAGTTGGTGTTTTACGCCCATCAACCTGGTATGGTTATATCAGGGCGACCTTGGGGGGAGGGTAAGTAAGTAAATTGGTGTTTTACACCCAGTCAACCGGTATGGTTATATCAGGGTGACCTTGGGGGAGGGTAAGTAAGTAAGTAAGTTGGTGTTTTACACCCAGTCAACCAGTATGGTTACATCAGGGCGACCTTGGGGGGGGGGGGGGGGGGGGGGGAGGAAGGGTTTCCTTCTTTCTGTTTCGTGAACTGTGTGAACGTTTGTTGTTTCAGGCAGTGGTGGTGACCAAGTACCTCTTCCAGTTTGGCTTCTTCCCCTGGAACGACGGAACGGTGCAGGAGAGCCCCTTCTACCCGCCCAGGATTCTGGGCATCGAGCAGACCGACAACTACGCCAACGTGGACATCGCTCTGCTGCTGGCGCTGTTTATCCACCGCTCCATCCTCAAGGTGGGTGTCGTGTCAGGGTGGGTCCTACTTCAGGGTGGGTCCTACATGTGCTTCCTGAATGTTTTAGTTGTCTCATGATTGCTAAGAGAGAGAGAGAGAGACACATACACATACACACATACACACAGAGACAGAGAGAGAGAGTGCAGGGGGCAGGAGAGATGGGGGCAGGAAGAGGAGAGAGAGAGAGAGGGGTAGAGAGAGAGAAAGAAAGGGAGATACATGTGTGTGAGCGTGTGTGTGTGAGCAGCGTGTGTGTGTGAGCGCGTGTGTGTGAGCAGCGCGTGTGTGTGAGCACGTGTGTGTGTGAGCGCGTGTGTGTGAGCACGTGTGTGTGAGCACGTGTGTGTGTGTGTGTTGTAGCGTAGTTATAGTAATTACTTTGTACACTGCTTTATAATCATGTACCTGTGTTAAATTATTGTAATGTGTTTATGTTTTATAATGGTTATTTTATTCGCTTTTTTTACCAGTGCTTATTTTATATTAGTGTAATTTATTAAGTGTGTGATTGCTTGTGTACAGTATGTTAGTAAATGTAAATGGTATATATTATGTACATGTATGTGAAAAATTGCATTGAGCTTGCTCACCGGGGAATAGCTCTATTGAAAAGTTATGTTTTATTTTTGTGTGTGGGTTTTGCAGAAACCGTCTTTCTTTCAGGGTGTGTGTTTCACGTCAGAGTGGCTCGTACAGCCGGGTGGGTTTCGTGTCAGGGTGGGTTTCACTTAGTACCCCAGGTGCTTTTTACTTCAGGGGTGGTCTTACTACTTCAGACTGTCAGTCTGAGAGAGGTAGATAAATCAGGTAGTGTAGGGGATGTGAGAGTTAGAGAAATGAAGTAGTTAGTGTAGGGAGGAGAGAGGTAGAGAAATCAGGTAGTGTAGGGGATGTGAGAGTTAGAGAAATGAAGTAGTGTAGGGAGGAGAGAGGTAGAGAAATCAGGTAGTGTAGCGGATGAGAGAGGTAGAGAAATCAGGTAGTATAGGGGATGTGAGAGGTAGAGAAATCAGGTAGTGTAGGGGGATGTGAGAGGTAGAGAAATCAGGTAGTGTAGGGGAGGGGAGTGCTGACTTCTGTGCTGCAGTCTTACTCCAGAGGGTGAGGCTTGCTTTAGGATGGTCTGTCTTCAGGGTGGATTTTACTTAAGGGGTGGTTTTCACTTTGGATGTGCCTTTCTGACTGTAGTTCTTAGGGAGTCACGAGAGGTAAGAGGCAGAGGAATCAGGTAGTATAGGGGAGGTGAGTGCTGACTTTCAGGCTGTAGCAGGTAGAAAAACCAGGAAGTATAGAGGAGGTGAGTGCTGACTTTGGGGCCATAGCAAAAAGAAAAATCAGGTAGTGTAGGGGAGGTTACAGGTAGAGAAATCAGGTGGTGTTGGGGAAGGGGAGAGGGAGAAATATCAGGTAGTGTGTGGGGGGGTGGGGGGATGAGAGGTAGAGATATCAGGTAGTGTGTGTGTGTGTGTTGGGGGGGGGGGGGGGGGGGGGAGGTAGAGAAATCAGGTAGTGTAGGGGATGTGAGCGGTAGAGAACTCAGGAAGTATAGAAGAGGTGAGTGCTGACTTTTGGGCCATAGTAGGCAGAAAAATCAGGTAGTGTAGGGGAGGTTAAAGGTAGAGAACTCAGGTAGTGTAGGGGGAGGTGAGAGGTAGAGAAATCAGGTAGTGTGAGGGATGTGAGAGGTAGAAAAATCAGGTAGTGTTAGGGAAGGGGAGAGGGAGGGATATCAGGTAGTGTGTGTGTGTGTGGGGGGGGGGGGGGGGGGGGGTAGAGAACTCAGGTAGTGTGAGGGATGTGAGAGGTAGAGAAACCAGATAGTGTAGTGAGAGGTAGAGAAACCAGGTAGTGCAAGGGGAGGTGAAGGTAGAAAAATCAGGTAGTGTTGGGGGAGGGGAGAGGGAGAGATGTCAGGTAGTTGGGGTGAGGGGGGGGGGGGGGGGGGGAGTGGTAGAGAAGTCAGGTAGTGTGAGAGAGGTGAGAGGTAGAGAAATCAGGTAGTGTAGAGAGAAATGAAGTAATGTAGGGAGGAGAGAGGTAGAGAAACCAGGTAGTGTAGGGGATGTGAGAGGTAGAGAAATCAGGTAGTGTAGGGGATGTGAGAGGTAGAGAAATCAGGTAGTGTGAGGGAGATTAGAGGTAGAGAAATCGGGTAGTGTAGGGGGATGTGAGAGGTAGAGAAACCAGGTAGTGTGAGGGAGGTGAGAGGTAGAGAAATCAGGTAGTGTGAGGGAGGTGAGAGGTAGAGAAATCAGGTAGTGTTGAGGAAGGGGAGAGGGAGAGATATCAGGTAGTGGGGGGAGGGGGGGGGGGGATGAGAGGTAGATAAATCAGGTAGTGTGAGAGAGGTGAGAGGTAGATAAATCAGGTAGTGTAGGGGATGTGAGAGGTAGAGAAATGAAGTAATGTAGGGAGGAGAGAGGTAGAGAAACCAGGTAGTGTAGGGGGATGTGAGGGGTAGAGAAATCAGGTAGTATAGGGGATGTGAGAGGTAGAGAAATCAGGTAGCGTAGAGGGAGGCTAGAGGTAGAGAAATCAGGTAGTGTGTATGGGAGGGGAGCGCTGACTTCCGTTCTGCAGTGCAAGCGTTTTCTGCCACAGAGATACGGGCTGTGGAAAGATTCCAAGGACATCAGCGATGACCTTGCCAGGGCTGGTGACAAGGAGAGGAGTCCTGCCCCATCGCTCATGCCGCTTACTGTCGAGCCGGACATGGAGGTAAATGCCCCCACCCCCTCCCCCATCCTGCCCTTACCCTCCATCCTCAGTCCACCACCACCATGTGAGGGGATCTCCCCGAGCCAGCCCCGGCTTTGCCGTCCTTGTTCATCCCAGCACGCGAGGGGACACCCACTGCCGTCACTTTAGCAGCCTCTGTTTGTCCCATCCTTCCGCCACTTTTGTCATCCTCCGTTGTCCCGTTGTGTAACACTCCCTCTTCCGTCGCCTTTGTCATCCTCCGTCGTCCCGTCGTGTAACACTCCCTCTTCCTTCGCCTTTGTCATCCTCCGTTGTCCCGTCGTGGAACACTCCCTCTTCCATCACCTTTGTCATCCTCCGTTGTCCCGTCGTGGAACACTCTCTTCCATCACCTTTGTCATCCTCCGTTGTCCCATTATGTAACACTCCGTTCCATTACCTTTACCATCTTGTGCTGTCCCATAACATGAGGTAACGACACCCACTTCCATCACTTTTGCATCCTCTGTTGTTACATGATGTAACACTCCCTTCCATTACCTGTACCATCCTCTGTTGTCCCATGACATGAGGTAACACTTCCATCACTTTAGCATCCTATGTTGTCCCATTAGGTAACATTCCCTCCCATTACCATTACCACCCTCTGTTGTCCCATTAGGTGCAGTAACACCCAACCCCAACACCTTTGTCATCCTCAGTTGTCCCATTGTATAACAGCCCCTTCCGTCACCAACAAAACATGGAGTTAATTAGTGCTTGAAAAACGTCAAACAAACACAAGACCGAAGGCTGGGTCATCTATGGTAACTCACCTGGCCTGGGAGTAAGTACAAGGCACACGAACCCCATCATAGTTTATGTACCTTTGTGCTTGCTTGCATGCCAGGTGAGAGTTACCATAAGTGACTCGGGCCTTTTTTGCTGTGTTCATATGACATCTTTTGACCTGAGTCGCCTGCAGGAACTCTCACCTGGCTTGCGGGTAGGTGCAGGGTACAGGAACTCCACCCAAGTTTATATACCTTGCATTTACTCGCATGCTAGGTGAGAGTTACTGTAGGCAGCTCGGGTCTTTGATTTTGTTTTCATGCAACGTCTTTCGAGCGCTGATTAACTCCTGCGTTTGTTGACTGCGCATGAGCGCTCTGGGCTTTGATTCGTTTCAGATTGTCGCACTCCCATCATTTTGACCATCCTCCACATCCCATTATGCGAGGCTGAGTTTTCTGCCCCGTACCTTTGCCATCCTGTGTCGTGTATTGGGCAATTCAGTGAAGGTGGTTTGCATGAGTGAAGGCCCTTCGTAATCTTTCGCACAATAAGTAGCGAAAGGTTGAAGCTGCCACTTCCGGGCCGATTTCTGAGTAGGCGTTGCTTCATGCTGTGCGTGACAGTGGAAGTTGAACTTAGAACTGTGAAGCAGTGCAGATGCCGCTACTGTTGCGTTTGCAAGAATTATGGAGGAAAGGTGATGGAGGATGGAAAAAAGTGTCTTTGAAACATTTTTTGGTTGACAAGAAGATTGCGACTGTCAGGGGAAAAAATGCATTTTTTTTTGCATCCAGTAGCACAAGCATAAGTTCTTGCTTGTTGCCAGACACAGTCTGATTACGAGCTTCAAAAATGCCTTTAAAGTTGGCATTGTAAACTTTGCGATTCACTGTTGCTGCCTTCCCTTGTGAAGGAAGTACGCACCGGAAGTGAAAACAAACTCAATGGACTTAAGCGATGCGAGGTAAAAGTCAAGGGATGAGTTAACAACTGCTATTGTTTCCTCGTGTTTCGTCACATTGGTTGAGCACATTTCCCTAGATCTGTTCGAAAAGTCAAGGGAGTTAACAGCTCCACCTGAACCACCCCGGAGTCAATTGTGGATATTGTGACAGGAGCATGACGCACTGGACGTGTCTGTTGCAGATTGGGGACAACGAAATCATGCAAGAAGAAGAGGAGGCTGAGAAACAGCCAGGGAGGGTCAAGAAAACGTACGTATTTTGCTTCTTTTCTCCAGGCATGGAAATTGTCTGCGAAAATGCAAATTTCTGCAGCAGTGAAACTGACTTTCTATGGAGAGAAAAAAATTGTCCGTGGGGAAGAGAAATCGGTAGTACAATTTTTTTAAATTTTATATATATATATATATATATATATATAAAAAATAAAGAAAAGGAGGCATTGGTTTTAGTTCTGCACTGAATACCCACGGAACATACAGAGCGTGTTCACATGTGGCTATCGCCCGTCTTGGTTTTGTAATTGTGAACACAGTCAGTTGCTGTTACTCCCGTGGGCTGGCGACAGGCTTGACTGCAGTCCTGCAGTCATTCTTACCCGCTTCTGTGCTATGTTCGGCTAAGAAAAAGTGAATGTTACAAAAGTTTTGAAAGTGAATTTTGGTGGGGGGGGGGGGGGGGAGCTAGATTTAAGAGATTTTCTTTCGAATCAGTTCCCATGCCTGTTTCTCAACAGCAAGAACTTCTTCTTTTTTAATTTTAAACTTGTGTTGTTTTTCCAAATGATTCTTTCTTTCTGCTTCTGTTCTTTGTTGTCCTTAATGGGTAATTGTTTATAGTTGTCCTTTGAGTAAGTGTGTATAACTTACTAATATATACATTTGGGTGGGTGGGGTGGGGGGGGGGGGTGGTGTTGTCTAATATCACCTTGCTGTTAACAGACATAAAGTAAAACTGTGATTGATTTCCTTTGTGGTTCCCTTTTCTACTTGTGTTCTTTGTTGTCCTGAATGGGTGATTGTTCATAGTCCTTTGAGTAAGTTTGTATAACTTACTAATATATAGATTCAAGGGGGGGGGGGGGGGGGGGGGGTGTCTAATATCACCTTGCTGTTAACAGATATAAAATAAAACACTGACTGATTTCTTTGTTGTCCTTTATGGTCCCCTTTTCTGCTTGTGTCTTTTGGTGTCCCTGATGATGCCCCTTTTCTACTTGTGTTCATTGTTGTCCTTAATGATCTCCCTTTCTACTTGTTTCTTTTGTTGTCCCTGATGGTGCCCCTGTTCTACTTGTGTTCATTGTTGTCCTTAATGATCTCCCTTTTTACTTGTGTCTTGTTGTCCCTGATGGTGCCCCTTTTCTACTTGTGTTCATTGTTGTCCTTAATGATCTCCCTTTCTACTTGTGTCTTGTTGTCCCTGATGGTGCCACTTTTCTACTTGTGTTCATTGTTGTCCTTAATGATCTCCCTTTCTACTTGCGTATTTTTGTTGTCCCTGATGGTGCCCCCTTTTCTACTTGTGTTCATTGTTGTCCTTAATGATCTCCCTTTCTACTTGTGTCTTTTTGTTGTCCCTGATGGTGCCCCTTTTCTACTTGTGTTCATTGTTGTCCTTAATGATCTCCCTTTCTACTTGTGTCTTGTTGTCCCTGATGGTGCCCCTTTTCTACTTGTGTTCATTGTTGTCCTTAATGATCTCCCTTTCTACTTGTGTCTTTTTGTTGTCCCTGATGGTGCCCCCTTTTCTACTTGTGTTCATTGTTGTCCTTAATGATCTCCCTTTCTACTTGTGTCTTTTTGTTGTCCCTGATGGTGCCCCCTTTTCTACTTGTGTTCATTGTTGTCCTTAATGATCTCCCTTTCTACTTGTGTCTTTTTGTTGTCCCTGATGGTGCCCCCTTTCTTCTTGTATCTTTTGTTGTCCTCAACTTTCACACAGCTCCTGAGCTTTGACACCCTTTGTTGTCGTTACAGTTATTCCCCCTTAGGGACGGAGAGTGCAGGTGGGCCACCTCAACTTTCACACAGCTCCTGAGCTTTGACACCCTTTGTTGTCGTTACAGTTATTCCCCCTTAGGGACGGAGAGTGCAGGTGGGCCACCTTGACTTTCACACAGCTCCTGAGCTTTGACACCCTTTGTTGTCGTTACAGTTATTCCCCCTTAGGGATGGAGAGTGCAGGAGGGCAAGTAAGTTGGTGTTTTACGCCCAGTCAACCGGTGCGGTTATGTCAGGGCGTAGGCCACCTTGACTTTCACACAGCTTCTGAGCTGTGACAGTCTTTGTTGTCATTAGTTATTCCCCCTGTCTGTTTTTTGTTCCGAGTAGTCCTTAATATGTTCCCCCCTTTTTTTACTTTTGTTCTTTGTTATCCTTGATGAGGGCCCGCCCCCCAACCCCCCCCTCCAACCCCCCAAACCCCCCAACCCCCCCCAACCCCCCCACCTGCCCCCCCACCCTGCCCCCCTACCTCCGACCCTTTTCAACTTTCGATTTTTGTTGTCCTGAATGTGGAATTGGTATTCTTGCTGGTGTCAGTGTGTAGTGACTCGGCCCAAGCCAAGGCAGCTATCTTTGAGTAACTTTGGAGTTGAGTGAGTGGTTTTCTGCCTTGGCAAAACCGTACATGCTGCTATTTTCTTGAATGTAGGTTAGATCATTGAAACTGCAGCATGATAACCTTTGTCGGGTTTTACGCTTTTCGCTTTTCGCTTTTATACCAGCTTTGGTGACGTTTAGGCATTTTCAAGGTCAGATCAATCAATCAGTGTTTTATTTTATGTCTGTACATGGTGAGGGGATATTAGAACAAACAACAACAAAAACCAAAACAAGGTCTATATCATCTTTGGTGACCTTTAGGCATTTTCAAAGTCAAATCAATCACTCGATCGGTGTTTTATTTTATATCTGTTCACAGCAAGGTGATATTACATGTTGCCCCTCCCCACGCACCCACCCACCCACCCCAATTTTTTTTAAACAAAATTCAATGTCTCTGGTGAGTGAAGTTTAAAAAAAAGGAGTGGGTGAGAGGGAGGGTGGGATTTCTTTTTTATTGTGCATGTGACATGCGAGAGTTTGTGTTTTTTGCAGGTTTCAGGTTATTGTGATGCCATTCACCACGTTCTTCCGGCAGATGACGGGCAGCACCTATGATGCCACAGTGGATGTGTATGCACCAATGTTCTGCTGTGACTTCATCAACTTTTTCATCGTTGTTTTTGGATATCAGTCCTTTGGGCCTGCCGTGAGTATTTTTTTAAATTATGTTGGTGTATTGTGTTTATGTGCATATATGAAAACTGCTTTGTGTGACGTGTGTGTGTGTGTGTGTGTGTGTGTGTGTGTGTGTGTGTGTGTGTGTTTGTGAGTTTGTTTGTTTGAGAGTGTGTGTGTGTGTGTGTGTGTTCATGCGTGCATGTGAGAGTGCGCGTGTGTGTGTGTGTGTGTGTGTGTGCATGTGAGAGTGTGCGTGTGTGTGTGTGTGTGTGTGCGTGTGTGCGTGCGTGCGTGCGTGAATATGATGTAAGTGCTCCTGGCTCTTACAACCTGGGGCGCTATAAATAATCAATTATTATTATTTACAGCAACAATCTGGAGATGGAGATGTCACGAGCTACATCACTGAAAACAGGGTGAGCACTGCGTATCTTTTCAGCATTGTACAATTTGTGGAACCTCTCACGAGTGACCACCTGCAAAATCAGACAGGAGTGGCTGTAAAGGAAAACACTTCAGGCTTTTATGCTGAATTAACAAAATACTGATGGCAAAAGCACACACCACACACACAACACACACACACACACACACACACACACACACACACACACACACACGCATGCACACACATACACACACGCATGCACACACACACATACACACACGCATGCACGCACGCACACACACACACACAAATGAAGAAAGAATCTGCCTGGAAGAGGTGTACACAGTGAGAAGGTCAGAGAAACAGGCAGGGGTGAATCCGAGAAGAAGTTGTGGCTGATAGTAGACAGTTTGCAGTGTATTCTGGCTGGGACTGGTAACCAGTGAATGAGTGATGTGAACTGAACGCACAGGGTTGAGTACTTTGGGGTGATGTCAACACAAGGGGTCCAGTGATTATGGGTGATGTGAACACAGGGGGTCTGTTCATTATGGGTGATGTGAACACAAATGGTTCAGTAATTATGGGTGATGTGAACACAAGGGGTCCAGTAATTATGGGTGATGTGAACACAAGGGGTCCAGTAATTATGGGCGATGTGAACACAAAGGGTCCAGTAATTATGGATGATGTGAACACAAGGGGTCCAGTAATTATGGGTGATGTGAACACAAGTAGTCCAGTAATTATGGGCGATGTGAACACAAGGGGTCCAGTAATTATGGGCGATGTGAACCCAAGTGGTCCAGTAATTGAGGGGTGGTGTGAGCAAGGGGTCTGTAACTTTGGAAATTATGAACTGAGCAAGTTTTGCGAGCTGCATCGAAGACTGTCAGTATTATTGTGTTTTTTTGTGTGTGTATGTGTTTGCAGGTTCCTGTTCCATTCCTGATCATGCTGATCGTGCAGTTTTTGTTGATCATCATTGACCGGGCCTTGTTCCTGCGAAAGAACGTGCTGGGCAAGTGCGTCTTCCAGATCCTGTTGGTCATCATGATCCACATCTGGATGTTCTTTGTGCTGCCCAAGGTCACTGGGCGGTAAGTCAGTTTGCAACCTTGGCAGGGCTGGGGTAAAGTGGGTGAGGGGGTGAAGTAGGTGATGTGGGTGATGGGGTAAGGTGGGTGAGGGGGTAAAGTGGGTGATAGGGTAAGGTGTGTGATAGGGTAAGGTGGGTGAGGGGGTAAAGTGGATGATGTGGGTGATGGGGTAAGATGGATGAGGGGGCAAAGTGGCTGATAGGGTGAGGTGGGTGATGGGATATGGTGAGTGATAGGGCAAAGTGGGTGATGGGGTGAGGGTTTAGGTAGATGATGGGGTAAGGTGGGTGAAGGTGGTAAAGTGAATGAGGTGGGTGATGGGGTAAGGTGGGTGATGGATAAAGTGGGTGATGGGGTGAGGTGGGTGATGGGGTCAAATGGGTGAGGAGGTAAGGTGGGTGAGGGGATCAGATGGGTGATAGGGTAAAGTGGATGAGGGAGACAGTGTGCTGATTCATCCTTACCCTGCTGATTCACACATGCCACATTCACCCTTATGACAAAACTGATTCACCTTTACTACATCCCCTCGCTGATTCACCCTTACTGCATTCACCCATACCATGTTGAGTGACCCTCACACATGCCTCACGCTGGATTGCCTCGTGAGGTGGCAGTCAGACCACACATGCTACCATCCTCACAGAGTCATTGAGCTTGCTAAAAAAATGTGGAAAATGGACTGGGAAAGCCCAGACTGGCATGTGTAAATATTTGACATCCAAAAAACTCTTCTGGATGTACTACCCTGGATGTGCTGGAGTGAAAGGAAATGACTGAGCAGATAGACTGGCAGGCAAAGCAACCCCCACAAGCAGCTTGCATCTCAGAAGCTCTTAAGTGTTGAGGAGCTTGAGACACTACCTGTAGACTCAAAGCCAAAGACACCACCCTGTCGATCACTGGAAGGAGAAAGGCATAGAAAGAAGAAGTGTTTGACGATCTTCCTTGAAAGGAGGGGAAAGGGCCGTAGTCTTTCTTAGTCAGCCAGTTTCTGCTACAGTCAGTGTGTGTGTGTGTGTGTGTGTGTGTGTGTGTGTGTGTGTGTGTGTGTGTGTAGTGTTATTTTAGTATATTTTTTATAATACTTTATGTAAAGTGTTTTGGTAGAACTATGCTCTACATGTGTGTAGAATGTCATATTTAGGTTAATCTGTATCATATGAGCGCTCAGGGCGTTGATGAGCGCATGATAAATGTACATTATTATTATTATGTCGTCAATCAAGTGAACGTTGGAACTGTTTCAAAGGCAGATAGGGGTACTTTAGGGGTTGCTTCTGAGAGATGGGATGGGGAGCTACGTGGGATTTTCTGAGTGCATAGATACCGTCTTGGATTAAACTGGGATGGTGTGAGCTGGTTCGGTCTAGCAGTAGCAGTGAGGCATTAGGCTGGTAAGCAGAAGGACCTCGCTTTGAATCCGCTTTGGCTCTCCTTTCGCTTCAAAAGTTGTGGTCTTGTGACTTGGTCCCTCACAATTAATGAAACATTAAAATGGCTCTCATCACTGCCCATCTTAATGCAGGAGTCATTCTGGTGGATGACAGTGTAGCAATAGATATATAATCTCCCTCCCCCCCCCCCCCCCCCCCCCTCTCCCTCCTTTTTTCCCCATCTCAAATAAGCCTTATGGTTTCTGTGGACATTAAGCACCATGTTTACTTACTTACCATGGATGAGATGATTACTCAGATGACTCACTGAGTAAGGGTCCGTTTTTTGTTGCAGGAGTTTCTTTGACAACAAGCCGGCCCAGCTGTGGTACTTTGTGAAGTGCGTGTACTTTGCGCTGTCGGCCTACCAGATCCGCTGTGGCTACCCCACCCGCATCCTGGGCAACTTCCTGACCAAGAAATACAACTACCTCAACCTCTTCCTATTCCAGGGGTCAGTCTGGGGCCTGTGCTGTTTCAGTGTGTGTGTGTGTGTATGTGTGTGTGTGTGTGTGTGTGTGTGTGTGTGTGTGTGTGTGTGTGGGTGTGTGTGTGAGAGTGTGTGTGAGTGAGTGAGTGAGGTGAGTGAGTGAGTGAGTGAGTGAGTGAGTGAGTGAGTGAGTGGTGTGTGTGTGTGTGTGTGTGTGTGTGTTGTGTGTGTGTGTGTGTGTGTGTGTGTGTGAGTGAGTGAGTGAGTGAGTGAGTGAGTGAGTGGGGTGTGTGTGTGTGTGTGTGTGTGTGTGTGTGTGTGTGGTGTGTTGTGTGTGTGTGTGTGTGTGTGTGTGTGTGTTTGTGTGTTGTGTGTTGGTGTGTGTGTGTGTGTGTGTGTGTGTGTGTGTGTGTGTGTGTGTGTGTGTGTGTATGAGAGAGAGAGAGAGAGAGAGGTGTGTGTGTATGGTGTACATGTCTGTTTATGTGAATATGTGTATGTGTGTAACTGTGTGTGTATATATATGTGTGTGTGTGTGCGTGTGTGCGTGCATGCGTGCATGCATGCGTGTGTGTGAGTGTGCATGCGTGCGTGCATTTGAGTGAGCGTGAGAGACAGAGAGAGAGTGCTACTCCCTTCATACAGAGCCTGTCGGGTGGATCAGTGTCCCCCACACCCCTGGAGCCGAATCAAATGTTTGGCCCACAATACCAAGCAGAGAGCAGAAGGGTTATCAAAAATCTGATCCTGGTGGGGACCATTATTACGTTGGCTGCCTTGGTCAGACACGTGTTTCGCTACCTGAGTAGCTCGTCAGCGACCCTCAGTGACTTTTTAGTTTGGGTGACATCTTGCTGAAGACTCTGACTCACCCGTCTCGGATCGTGGTCCGTAGGTTCCTGGCGATACCGTTCCTGCTGGAGTTGCGGGCCCTGATGGACTGGATCTGGACGGACTCCACGCTGGCCATCAGCAGCTGGCTCCAGATGGAGGACATCTACGCCAACATCTTTGTCCTCAAGTGCTGGCGCCACTCGGAGATTGTGAGTGTCTTCGCTGCTTGTTGAGTGTGTGTGTGATGAGGGTGTGTGGTCTGAGATTGTTTTTTTTTGTTTTTATTGTGTTTGTGTTGTTTGGTGAGGTTTTGCGGTCTGAAATTGTGAGTGTCTTTATTGTGTTTGTGCTGTTTGGTGAGGTTTTGCAGTCTGAGATTGTGAGTGTCTTAATTGTGTTTGTGTTGTTTGGTGAGGTTTTGTGGTCTGAGATTGTGAGTGTCTTTATTGTGTTTGTGTTGTTTGGTGAGGTTTTGCGGTCTGAGATTGTGAGTGTCTTTATTGTTTGGTGAGGTTTTGCAGTCAGAGATTGTGACTGTTTTTATTGTGTTTGTGTTGTTTGGTGAGGTTTTATGGTCTGAGATTGTGTCTTTATTGTGTTTGTGTTGTTTGGTGAGGTTTTGTGGTCTGAGATTGGGTGTGTTTTTATTGTGTTTGTGTTGTTTGGTGAGGTTTTGCGGTCTGAGATTGTGAGTGTCTTTATTGTTTGGTGAGGTTTTGCGGTCTGAGATTGTGAGTGTCTTTATTGTTTGGTGAGGTTTTGCAGTCAGAGATTGTGAGTGTTTTTATTGTGTTTGTGTTGTTTGGTGAGGTTTTACGGTCTGAGATTGTGAGTGTCTTTATTGTGTTTGTGTTGTTTGGTGATATTTTGTGGTCTGAGATTGGGTGTGTTTTTATTGTGTTTGTGTTGTTTGGTGAGGTTTCATATTCTGAGATTGTGAGTGTTTTGGTTGCTTGTGTTGTGTGATGGGGATAATATTTACAAGAATAAAACACTTTTCTAAAGCACCATTTCTCCAAGAAAGAAATAATTATGGCTGATAGTGCTCTGCCATTTCCATAATAATAATAAATTTCATTTATAATGTGCCTGTCCCAGTTCCATGCCAGTACACAGATAAAAATGAGTATTTCTTACAAACTACTCTGCCCCCCCCCCCCCCCCCCCCCACCACCACCACCACACACACACACACACACACACACACACACACACACACAGCTCCACAAATGTAAAACTAGAAATGCAATGACAACAGTGCCAGCAAAGTATGATAATAATTCTATAATAATCCTACTCATAACTGATGATGATAAAGGTGGTTAAAACTAGAAAAAGAGATAAGAAACAGGTGTCCGTTTGTCTGGATTTTGTCCACATGAGATTTTCTGAACCTCCCTGATTTAAAGGCTTTTCTGAGAAAAAAGAAAAAATGACAGTTGGACAGGTGGCGGTGATGGTGGTGATGGTTTTGATGATGGTGGTGATGATGGTGATGATGATGGTGATGGTGGTGATGATGGTGGTGATGATGGCGGTGGTGATGATGGTGGTGGTGGTGGTGATGATGGTTTTGATGGTGATGATGGTGGTGATGGTGATGGTGGTGGTGATGATGGTGGTGATGATGATGACGGTGGTGGTTATGGTGATGGTGGTGGTGATGATGGTGATAGTGATAATAGTGGTGATGATGATGGTGGTGGTGATAGTGACGATGGTGGTGATGATGATGGTGATGGTAATGATGGTGGTGAAAATGATGGTGATGATGATAGTGGGTGTAGCAGTGACTGGCTCATAGCTGCCGACAGGCGTTGGGCAGCAGCGATGGTAGCGACGACAACGGCAGTGACAGTGTCAGTGTGTTCACGATGTCTCCATTTCCTCCTCTGGCCAGGCCTACCCCACCCCAAGGGCGCAGAAAAAGAAAGCGGCCATCAAGTACGGCGTCGGCGGCCTCCTGCTCTTCCTCATCATCCTCATCATCTGGTTCCCGCTGGTCATCTTCGCTTTTGCCAACACCGTGTTCGACCCCAACCCGCCCGTGGAGGTCACCGTTCAGCTTCAGCTGGGGGCCTACCAGCCGCTCTTCAGGATGACGGTGCAGCAGAGCATCCAGCCCATGTCCCAGGCCGAGAAGGCTGCGCTGGAGGGACACTTTGAACGCGATGCGGTAAGACAGGAGAGACAGGAAAGGGGCGGGAGGGAGTGGGAATTTAGGGGCGGATGGAGAGAAAAAGATGGGGGTATGTTGTAGAGAAGAGGGATGGGGGTAGATTTTAGAGAAAAGGGTAGGGTTGTGAAAAAACACATCAGGTACCCTGTAAACATGCCGGATCCGATTCACATCCGATGCGGATCAGCTTAGAAGCGTTGGCCAAAACTGGGTCCAGTGATTCTTGCACACTGGCTTGCTTCCGGACGGGATCCATTTGGACAAAACCTGACACAGTCAGCCAGGACCAGATCAGCACGTTGGGCGTTATTGCCGCAACTGGCTGTAACCAAAACGCTTCTGAATCAGATCTGGCATGTTTGTTGGGTAAATACACCATGCATACCCCTGATAAACAAACCTGTTTTCCCTCTGGTAATCAGACCAGGTCTACCCTCTGGTAATCAGACCAGGTCTATCCTCAGGTAATCAGACCAGGACTACCTGCAGGTAATCAGACCGGATCTATCCTCAGGTAATCAGACCAGGTCCACCCTCTGGTAATCAGACCAGGTCTACCCTCTGGTAATCAGACCAGGTCTACTTGCAGGTAATCAGACCAGGTCTACCCTCAGGTAATCAGACCAGGTCTACCCTCAGGTAATCAGACCAGGTCTACCTGCAGATAATCAGACCAGGTCTACCTGCAGGTAATCAGACCAGGTCCACCCTCAGGTAATCAGACCAGGTCTACCTGCAGGTAATCAGACCAGGTCTACCCTCAGGTAATCAGACCAGGTCTACCCCAGGTAATCAGACCAGGTCTACCTGCAGTAATCAGACCAGGTCTACCCTGCAGGTAATCAGACCAGTCTACCTCAGGTAATCAGACCAGGTCTACCCCAGGTAATCAGACCAGGTCTACCCTCAGGTAATCAGACCAGGTCTACCTGCAGGTAATCAGACCAGGTCTACCCTCAGGTAATCAGACCAGGTCTACCTGCAGGTAATCAGACCAGGTCTACCCTGCAGGTAATCAGACCAGGTCTACCCTCAGGTAATCAGACCAGGTCTACCTCAGGTAATCAGACCAGGTCTACCCTCAGGTAATCAGACCAGGTCTACCCTCAGGTAATCAGACCAGGTCTACCCTCAGGTAATCAGACCAGGTCTACCCTCAGGTAATCAGACCAGGTCTACCCTCAGGTAATCAGACCAGGTCTACCTTCAGGTAATCAGACCAGGTCTACCCTCAGGTAATCAGACCAGGTCTACCTGCAGGTAATCAGACCAGGTCTACCTCTGCAGGTAATCAGACCAGGTCTAACCTCAGGTAATCAGACCAGGTCTACCTGCAGGTAATCAGACCAGGTCTACCCTCAGGTAATCAGACCAGGTCTACCTGCAGTAAGACAGTCTCCAGGTAATCAGACCAGGTCTACCCTCAGGTAATCAGACCAGGTCTACCCTCAGGTAATCAGACCAGGTCTAACCTCAGGTAATCAGACCAGGTCTACCTGCAGATAATCAGACCAGGTCTACCCACAGGTAATCAGACCAGGTCTACCCTCTGGTAATCAGACCAGGTCTACCCGCAGGTAATCAGACCAGGTCCACCCTCAGGTAATCAGACCAGGTCTACCTGCAGGTAATCAGACCAGGTCTACCCTCAGGTAATCAGACCAGGTCTACCTGCAGGTAATCAGACCAGGTCTACCTGCAGGTAGTCAGACCAGGTCTACCCTCAGGTAATCAGACCAGGTCTACCTGCAGGTAATCAGACCAGGTCTACCTGCAGGTAGTCAGACCTTGTTGACCCTTTGGTAAACAAACCCTGTCTCCCCTCCAGTAATGAGAACATGCCTGCCCACTGATAATAACCCTGTCTCCCCTCCAGTAATGAGAACATGCCTGCCCACTGATAATAACCCTGTCTCCCCTCAGTAATGAGAACATGCCTGCCCACTGATAATAAACCTGTCTCCCCTCCAGTAATGAGAACATGCCTGCCCACTGATAATCAGACCCTGTCTCCCCTCCAGTAATGAGAACATGCCTGCCCACTGATAATAACCCTGTCTCCCCTCCAGTAATGAGAACATGCCTGCCCACTGATAATAAACCTGTCTCCCCTCCAGTAATGAGAACATGCCTGCCCACTGATAATAACCCTGTCTCCCCTCCAGTAATGAGAACATGCCTGCCCACTGATAATAACCCTGTCTCCCCTCCAGTAATGAGAACATGCCTGCCCACTGATAATAACCCTGTCTCCCCTCCAGTAATGAGAACATGCCTGCCCACTGATAATAACCCTGTCTCCCCTCCAGTAATGAGAACGTGCCTGCCCACTGATAATAACCCTGTCTCCCCTCCAGTAATGAGAACATGCCTGCCCACTGATAATAACCCTGTCTCCCCTCCAGTAATGAGAACGTGCCTGCCCACTGATAATAACCCTGTCTCCCCTCCAGTAATGAGAACGTGCCTGCCCACTGATAATAACCCTGTCTCCCCTCCAGTAATGAGAACGTGCCTGCCCACTGATAATAACCCTGTCTCCCCTCCAGTAATGAGAACGTGCCTGCCCACTGATAATAACCCTGTCTCCCCTCCAGTAATGAGAACGTGCCTGCCCACTGATAATAACCCTGTCTCCCCTCCAGTAATGAGAACGTGCCTGCCCACTGATAATAACCCTGTCTCCCCTCCAGTAATGAGAACGTGCCTGCCCACTGATAATAACCCTGTCTCCCCTCCAGTAATGAGAACGTGCCTGCCCACTGATAATAACCCTGTCTCCCCTCCAGTAATGAGAACATGCCTGCCCACTGATAATAACCCTGTCTCCCCTCCAGTAATGAGAACATGCCTGCCCACTGATAATAACCCTGTCTCCCCTCCAGTAATGAGAACATGCCTGCCCACTGATAATAACCCTGTCTCCCCTCCAGTGATGAGAACATGCCTGCCCACTGATAATAACCCTGTCTCCCCTCCAGTAATGAGAACGTGCCTGCCCACTGATAATAACCCTGTCTCCCCTCCAGTAATGAGAACATGCCTGCCCACTGATAATAACCCTGTCTCCCCTCCAGTAATGAGAACATGCCTGCCCACTGATAATAACCCTGTCTCCCCTCCAGTAATGAGAACTGCCTGCCCACTGATAATAACCCTGTCTCCCCTCCAGTAATGAGAACTGCCTGCCCACTGATAATAACCCTGTCTCCCCTCCAGTAATGAGAACATGCCTGCCCACTGATAATAACCCTGTCTCCCCTCCAGTAATGAGAACGTGCCTGCCCACTGATAATAACCCTGTCTCCCCTCCAGTAATGAGAACATGCCTGCCCACTGATAATAACCCTGTCTCCCCTCCAGTAATGAGAACATGCCTGCCCACTGATAATAACCCTGTCTCCCCTCCAGTAATGAGAACATGCCTGCCCACTGATAATAACCCTGTCTCCCCTCCAGTAATGAGAACATGCCTGCCCACTGATAATAACCCTGTCTCCCCTCCAGTAATGAGAACATGCCTGCCCACTGATAATAACCCTGTCTCCCCTCCAGTAATGAGAACATGCCTGCCCACTGATAATAACCCTGTCTCCCCTCCAGTAATGAGAACATGCCTGCCCACTGATAATAACCCTGTCTCCCCTCCAGTAATGAGAACATGCCTGCCCACTGATAATAACCCTGTCTCCCCTCCAGTAATGAGAACATGCCTGCCCACTGATAATAACCCTGTCTCCCCTCCAGTAATGAGAACATGCCTGCCCACTGATAATCAGACCCTGTCTCCCCTCCAGTAATGAGAACATGCCTGCCCACTGATAATAACCCTGTCTCCCCTCCAGTAATGAGAACATGCCTGCCCACTGATAATAACCCTGTCTCCCCTCCAGTAATGAGAACATGCCTGCCCACTGATAATAACCCTGTCTCCCCTCCAGTAATGAGAACATGCCTGCCCACTGATAATAAACCCCGTCTCCCCTCCAGTAATGAGAACATGCCTGCCCACTGATAATAACCCTGTCTCCCCTCCAGTAATGAGAACATGCCTGCCCACTGATAATCAGACCCTGTCTCCCCTCCAGTAATGAGAACATGCCTGCCCACTGATAATAACCCTGTCTCCCCTCCAGTAATGAGAACATGCCTGCCCACTGATAATAACCCTTCTCCCCTCCAGTACTGAGAACATGCCTGCCCACTGATAATAACCCTGTCTCCCCTCCAGTAATGAGAACATGCCTGCCCACTGATAATAACCCTGTCTCCCCTCCAGTACTGAGAACATGCCTGCCCACTGATAATAACCCTGTCTCCCCTCCAGTATGAGAACATGCCTGCCCACTGATAATAACCCTGTCTCCCCTCCAGTAATGAGAACATGCCTGCCCACTGATAATAACCCTGTCTCCCCTCCAGTAATGAGAACATGCCTGCCCACTGATAATAACCCTGTCTCCCCTCCAGTAATGAGAACATGCCTGCCCACTGATAATCAGACCCTGTCTCCCCTCCAGTAATGAGAACATGCCTGCCCACTGATAATCGGACCCTGTCTAGCCTCTGGTAAGCAGGTGATCTGTACCCTCTGGTAAATGGAGCGTGTGTACCCTTGGGTAACTGGACCCTGCATACCCTCTGGTAATCAGACCCTGTCTACCTTCTGGTAATTAGACCATGTTTACTTTCTGGTAATCGGACCCTGCATACCGTCTGGTCATTAGACCCTGCATGCTCTCTGGGAATTCGACCCTGTCTACCTTCTGGTAATTAGACCA
>JABMCL010000106.1:905000-990000 GCA_018857735.1 Alviniconcha marisindica
CATCAAGACACACAGTCAGCACTGACAGCGAAGAGGAGACAGGAAAATCTTGAATGGACAGGGGTCATTGGGGCACTGTGACAACTGCTACAGTTGCCTCAAACTTTGAACCTGAACTGTGGTTTAGCAGTGTCCAATCGGTTTTGAGTTTCTGACGCTGCACATGTTGCATTGTTGGCAAAACAAGGGTCTTTCCATGTCTAAAAATAACCCCGATCTAAAAATAACTACAAGCCACTAGCTGTTTCTGTAGCTATTGATGACGTGGTATGTGGAAGGAGAGCCAGACTTGTGGACTCTTTAACAAATTGGGATTAGGCTATCTGCCTTTAACTTTATTTGCTCACCATGTATATGGGCCCAGTTCAGGGTGTTATCTGTACACTCAGAAAAGCCCATATGCACTCCACCTGTCTCTCAAACGTTGTCCCCCGTCATTGCCTTTGAAATGTTTCCAATGTTTGAAAGCAGCCATGTTTGCTGTCCTTATCTTTGATAGTACCCTGCCACCATACTTGTCATCTGCTGTACACTCCATCCCACACTGTTAGCTCCACTTCTGACAAAGAAGAAAACAAAATCTTACCTGTGCAAGATGGAAACTTAAGCGTTTTGGTCACGGATCATTTTTCTGGTCAGGTTCCAACCTTGCCTGAGCAAACTTTTTCCTGTCCAGTACTGCAGTTTTCTCACACGTGTCATAATTTCTTGCAAAACCTTTCCGTCTATCTGCACGTTTATCTCTGTTTGCAGTCGGACAGTTCTCTCTCACAGACCAAAACTTGTGTCAGTACTTTCCTCTTGGTCCTCCTCTTCACATCCTGCATGGCACACCTGCTGGACATTTCTCTCTATCTCCAGATTGTGCACACCTGCTAGACTTTTCTCTCTATCTCCAGATTGTGCACACCTGCTAGACTTTTCTCTCAATCTCCAGATTGTGCACACCTGCTAGACCTTTCTCTCTATCTCCAGATTGTGCACATCTGCTAGACCTTTCTATCTCCAGATTGTGCACATCTGCTGGACCTTTCTATCTCCAGATTGTGCACACCTGCTGGACCTTTCTATCTCCAGATTGTGCACACCTGCTGGACCTTTCTATCTCCAGATTGTGCACACCTGCTGACCTTTCTATCTCCAGATTGTGCACACCTGCTAGACTTTCTCTCTATCTCCAGATTGTGCACACCTGCTGACCTTTCTATCTCCAGATTGTGCACACCTGCTGACTTTCTCTCTATCTCCAGATTGTGCACACCTGCTAGACTTTTCTCTCTATCTCCAGATTGTGCACACCTGCTGACTTTCTGATGTGCACACCTGCTGACCTTCTATCTCCAGATTGTGCACACTGCTGGACTTTTCTATCTCCAGATTGTGCACACCTGCTGGACCTTTCTCTCTATCTCCAGATTGTGCACACCTGCTAGACTTTTCTCTCTATCTCCAGATTGTGCACACCTGCTGGACCTTTCTATCTCCAGATTGTGCACACCTGCTAGACTTTTCTCTCTATCTCCAGATTGTGCACACCTGCTGGACTTTTCTCTATCTCCAGATTGTGCACACCTGCTAGACTTTCTCTCTATCTCCAGATTGTGCACACCTGCTGGACTTTCTCTCTATCTCCAGATTGTGCACACCTGCTGGACCTTTCTCTATCTCCAGATTGTGCACACCTGCTAGACTTTTCTCTCTATCTCCAGATTGTGCACACCTGCTGGACCTTTCTCTCTTCTCCAGATTGTGCACATCTGCTGGACTTTCTCTCTATCTCCAGATTGTGCACATCTGCTAGACTTTTCTCTCTTCTCCAGATTGTGCACATCTGCTGGACTTTCTCTCTATCTCCAGATTGTGCACACTGCTGACTTTTCTCTCTATCTCCAGATTGTGCACATCTGCTAGACTTTTCTCTCTTCTCCAGATTGTGCACACTGCTGGACCTTTCTTCTCCAGATTGTGCACATCTGCTAGACTTTTCTCTCTGTCTCCGGATTGTGCACACCTGCTGGACCTTTCTCTCTATCTCTCGATTGTGCACACTGCTGGACTTCTCTCTATCTCCAGATTGTGCACACTGCTGGACCTTTCTCTCTATCTCCAGATTGTGCACACTGCTGGACTCTTCTATCTCCAGATTGTGCACACCTGCTGACTTCTATCTCCAGATTGTGCACACTGCTAGACTTTTCTCTCTATCTCCAGATTGTGCACATCTGCTGGACATTTCTCTCTATCTCCAGATTGTGCACAACTGCTGGACCTTTCTCTCTATCTCCAGATTGTGCACAACTGCTGGACCTTTCTCACCCTCTCCAAATTGATCTCTATCTTCCATTCACACGCAACTCGGCTCTTCTCTCTCACAGACCAAAACTTCCGTCAAAGCTTTCCTCTTGATCTTCACCTGCAACACTGCAGTTAATATTAAAAATGAATTTAAAAAAGAATTTAAAAAAAGGAAGGTAGCTTTTATTGATTGCACCTGTATACAAAAAAGTTTGATTAAAACCCCACAAAAAAAAAAAAAAAAAAAGCTAAATCATCTGCACATCTCTGCTTGTGGCCTTGATGAGAAGTTGAAAGTTGCCCTCACCGTCGCTGGCTGATTAAAGTGGCGACCGACAAGCTGGAGGTGATGAGACCATTTTGTGTCCCAGCGCGCACACAGTGCTCCCTGTTGTATCCAGAGAGAGCATCATGCAGGTTTTAATGTGTGTGGCAGTGTCCTGGACTCTTTGACAAAAAGTTTTTATTCAGGTTTTACATTTACACTCACGTAAAGTAAGTAAGTAGTAAGTAAGTAAGTAAACATGGTGCTTAACGTCCACAGAAACCATAAGGCTTATTAGGGACGGGGGAAGGGGGGAAGGGGGTATGGAGGTGGGGGTAGAGGGAAGAATGTATACCTATCGCTACACTGTCACCACCGGAATGACTTTTGCATTAAGGTGGGCAGCGATGAGAGCCATTTTAATGTTTGATAATTGTGAGGGACAAAGTCACAAGACAGTGTCCACAGACCTCAACTTTTGAAGCGGAGAAAGGAGAGCCGAAGCAGATTCGAACCGAGGTCCCTCTGCTTACCAGCCTAATGCCTTACCGCTAGGCCAAACCGGCTCACAGTCACGTAAAGTAGTTGCTGATCGCTTTTATAGGGCCTGTGCGGGTTAGGCACTCTAAGCATCTATTATTATTATTATTATTATTATTATTATTATTATTATTATTATTAATGTTATTATTAAGCCCT
This sequence comes from Alviniconcha marisindica, assembly GCA_018857735.1. Lineage (NCBI taxonomy): Eukaryota > Metazoa > Mollusca > Gastropoda > Provannidae > Alviniconcha > Alviniconcha marisindica. The sequence goes on from JABMCL010000106.1 coordinate 908,260, forward strand.
AGCAGGAGCAGGTCTTAAATCTCGCGTTGATTACTGTTGAGGAGTAATTGGTGGAGTTTATGCCCCTTGTATTTACTCGCAAGCCAGATGAGAGCTACGGTAGGCGACTCAACTAGGTCTTTTGTTGATGGTGCATTTGTGTGTATGGCTTTCAGGTGGTGACTACCTCCCCTTGGGGTTTGATTACTGTTGAGTTGCTTTGTTGCTTTGCATGTGTTCATCTTGGACAGCTAATGCTTTCTTTCTTTAATGTATGTTTCTTTGCACGTGAATAATTTGTTTTTGAATTTGTTTGTTTTGCTTGTACTTTGAAGGAAATAAATGTGTAGTTCATATTGCTAGTAGTTCTGTAATTTAATAGAGGTAACAGATTGGTTTCGTTCTAGCTAATCGAACGAAACCAATCTGTGTAAAAGTGAAAAAAAATTGTGTGTGTGTTTTTCTTCTGAGTGCAGTTCGCCTCTTCTGATTGCTTCGGAGGTTAGCCATTTTGTACTGTAATGTAGTTCAATTGACGTCGCCTGGTTGCTTTTTTTTTTAAAGGCTGTTTTACGGCTGCTGTTCCGACTGATTGTAACACCTCATTTCTTGTCTGGAATGTAATGTAGTGCAGTTGACGTTGCCTGGTTGCTTTTTAAAATTTGTTACGGCTGCTGTTCCCACTGATTGTAAGACATCATTTCCTGTCTGTCATGTGATATGGTGCAGTTGACATCTCCTGGTTGCTTTTTTATTTTTTAGGCTGTTTTACGGCTGCTGTTCCCACTGATTGTAACACCTCATTTCCTGTCTTGTCATTCCTCAGCATCATCGGCCTGTACGTGTCCTTCATCCTCTTGATCGGCCGCTTCCTGCGAATGGGCACCACGGGCCAGCACCAGACCATCATCTTCCGCGAGCTGCCCATGGTGGACAACATCCTGCAGCTGTGCCTGGATATCTACCTGGTGCGCGAGATGAAGGAGTTCCACTTGGAGGAGGACCTCTACGCCAAACTCATCTTCGTCTACCGCTCTCCAGAGACCATGGTCAAGTGGACCAGGCCCAAGCCGAAGACGGAGTGATCAGCTCTCGGGGTCTTTTGCTGCCACCGGAACCTCTTCAAGGGGCATCTTTATCAGCTCTCGGGGTCTTTTGCTGCCACCGGAACCTCTTCAAGGGGCATCATTTTTGCTGCGTCTTTTGATCAGAGTCTGAAGACTCTTTTCTGAGGGCTGCTTTCTTGCAGAGAGAAAATTCAGTGGAAATAGCCCCTGCTGAGGATGGACTGGTCAGATCAGATTGAACTGTCGGCTTCGTTTATGGTCATTTCATCCTGCTTTCTTTTTTTTTCTCCCTTTTTTTTCTCTCTTTAATTTGGTATCGAGAAACTAGATGAGATGGTCAATGATACCAGTATGTCCTAGGCAAAAATGCTTTTTTTGATGCTTTTTTTTAAAACATTTTCTTTTTAACAAAGGCAACATTGAAGGGACTAACTTCAAAGATTGGTATTTTTTCAGCAGACTTTTTTTCTTTAATCTCGTATCGATAAATTTAGATGGAATAGTTGACACTATCAGTATGTCCTAGGCTTACATACTTTGTTTTTTGTTGCTTTTTTTTTTTTAACAAGGGCAACATTGAAAGGACTAACTCTTAAAAAAATTATGTTTGTGTACGTATGTGTTGTATTTGTGTGCAAATTGATTTTGCGGATTTGATGTGAGAAAGGGTTTATACGTACATGTGAGAACAGTTTTGAAATATGTGTTTTCTTATGACAGAGTTTGATTGTTGTGGGTGACCCTGAACAGTTGACATGACATTAAAATCCGATTACTAACAAAGTTGACTCTAATGCAAAATATAAGTCCGTGTAACTGATGGGTGTTGGGTCAGCCAGACAGTCAGATCCAGCCATCTTGCCGTCTCGCTGGCGGGCTGTTTAAAGAGGCAAAAGCTTTAGCGCTGCCATTTTCTCGGACACTATACAATTCAAATACAAAAGGACTTTATTGTTCATAAGAAATGTATAAAATCAAATAACAAAATTATATAAAAAAATTACGTTATCTTTTTCTCAGTCTATTTTAGTGGTGTCTTTCAAACTTTGCATGGTTGCAACCTTGCTATGGGTCTGCCATATCATACCAGGTCTGAATACCTTGACCTAGTTTTAAAGTCCAAGGTGTGTTGGGAACATAAACTGCAACTTTTTCATTTCTGGTCCGACCTTGATTACATGTGTGAGACGCATAGCGAAAAGATCAATCACTGTATGCTTTGTACAACTAATTTGAATTTAGGGAGAAGACTGATTAATTTGCTAGTTTTGTAATTGGATGCGAGTCGTCTGAGCCTTTGCTCTTCTAGTTGCATATGTTATTATTGGTTTGTGTGTGTGTTTTAACACACGCGGAAATGGGTTCAGAGGTTGTTGTCTTTTGTGTGTGTTTTTCGCTTTCAGATATAAGCTGCTTTCTTTTCAGATGTGGAGTAAGTTAATTCTGAAGTAAAACAGTGTATACATGGGCGAGCCAGTTCAGTTGGTGGAGCATCAGACCGAAAAGCCAGGCACAATACTGATGCAGGTTCAATTTACTGGTGTGGCGAGGGTGAGAGATTTTTCTCCCAGAGTTAGCTGTCAGTGCAGACTCTCTTTGCTGTTTGGACAGCTCTCGCAGACGTCACGAAAATACTGCACACACTTGCAGCAACGGGCAGCGCTGCTCTTGCAGCTACTGTGGCCGCCATACCCATGTGAAGTGACCCATGTTTCCCCACTAGGGATAATGAAGCGCTAAAAAATAAAAAAGATAACCTTAACAACAACAACAACATCCCCCCCCCAAAAAAACCAAAAAAAAAAACAACAACAACAAAAACTGGTGGACATTGACAATGACATGGTTTATTTGTGTGGAGTAGCTGCTGGTGTTTCTATAATTACCCTGTTTTCACTTTAATCACAGACCTACTACTTGCAGGAGTCCCCCCCCTTCCCTCCCCCCCTCCACCCCACCCCTGTCCACACTTCCAACAGAAGAGAAAAAAAGGATGAATTTAAAAAAGAGGAGAACTGAAAGGTGTAAGTGGCAAGTGGAGATAGGATGTAGCGTGTGTGCTGCCGTGTGAATAAACGGTCCCTTTTTAGCTGGGATGGAGTGCGTGGCCATGTGAATAAACGGTCCCTTTCTGCTAGTATGTAGAGCGTGTGCTGCCGTGTGAATAAACGGTCCCTTTCCGCTAGGATGTAGAGTGTGTGCTGCCATGTGAATAAACGGTCCATTTCTGCTAGGATGCAGAGTGCGTGGCCGCGTGAATAAACAGTCCCTTTCTGCCAACCTTTCTGTGCTTGCAGCATCACTGGCTTGTACATTGGCTTTGTTCTGGTCATCGGCCGCTTCACCCGTTTCACCTTCATCGAGAGAGTGTCGGACCGAATCATGTTCTACGAGCTGCCGGACGTGGACCTCATCCTCCAGCTGTGCCTCAACATCTTCCTGGTGCGAGAGATGAAGGAATATAGGCTGGAGGAAGAACTCTTCTCCAAGCTGCTCTTCTTGTACCGAAGCCCTAGGACTATGATCCAGTACACGAGACATCGCTTTCTCATCCCGGTCGAGCCGGAGTGAGCGGAGCTCAGCGCCTGCCTGTCGGCTTGGCCCGACAACCAGGCAGCGTCAGGGTGTAGAGCAGTTTGGCGTCTGCAGAGACGAAAGAGGGTGTCGTCACCTTGGAATGCAGGGCGAAGAGCAGTTTGGTGTCCGCAGAGACGAAAGAGTGTGTCGTCACCTTGGAATGCAGGGCGAAGAGCAGTTTGGTGTCCGCAGAGACGAAAGAGTGTGTCGTCACCTTGGAATGCAGGGCGTAGAGCAGTTTGGTGTCCACAGAGACGAAAGAGTGTGTCGTCACCTTGGAATGCAGGGCGTAGAGCAGTTTGGTGTCTGCAGAGACGAAAGAGTGTGTCGTCACCTTGACATTCCACGGTTGGTCAGAGCTCGGGAGCTGTGTGAACAGGGAGGTGGTCCTGGGCTCTCACTCCCTATCCCATTTGTCCCCCGTCCCTGATGAAACATACGGTTTCTATGGACATAAAACACCGTGAAAGAAGACGCGGTTGGCATCTTTCTAACACGCACCACACGGTCGTGCCCACACTCCAGGCATTGGTTTGTGACATCCTTCCTCTGACCGTTGCTGCCATTGGTTACGCCACAAGTCTCTGGAAACCTGGCACACGGATAGCTGGAAGTTTTTGTAACTGCAGATTATATCGGGCAGCATTTCTCCTGCAACTGCTCACAATGTTAACATCACCACAGGTAAAGTCAAAATTGTTTGAATCGACACAGAACTGTTTCCTTTTTCCTGTGGCAGACTCTCTGCACACATGCTTCACTGCGATGTGGAATCCTCTGTCTTATTACACAGATGTTTTGCAAATAATTATGGAGAGGCTGCTGAAATTATTGAGATTTTGAGAGGCTGTTGAAATTAATATTGAGATGTTGAGAGGCCACTGAAATTATTGAGATTTTGAGAGGCAGTTGAAATTATTATTGAGCTGTTGAGAGGCTGCTGAAATTAATATTGAGATGTTGAGTGGCCGCTGAACTTACAGAGATTTTGAGAAGCTGCTGAAATTATTGAGATGCCAGTGACAGCGTTAGAATTACAGTGGCAAGTTTGGAGTTCAGATGAGCGTAGATAAGAAACGCCTCATCAGTGGCGTAACCAATCATGGCAAGGTTTGTGGGAAGGGTGTCAGAAAGCAGAGGGTCGGGGTGTGGGCGCTGCTTGTATTTCATGGTTCATCCAAGCATTATTGATGGGCTGCATTGGCTTAGAACATGATAGTTATCGACATGTTCATTGGCTTGAAGCATGGTAGTTATCAACATGTTCAGTGGCTTGAAACATGATAGTTACCAACATGTTCATTGGCTTGAAACATGATAGTTATCAACATGCATGGTAGTTATCAACGTATTCATTGGCTTGAAACATGGTAGTTATCAACATATTCATTGGCTTGAAACATGATAGTTATCAGATTGTTCGTTGGCTTGAAACATGGTAGTTATCAACATATTCTTTGGCTTGGAACATGATAGTTATCGACATGTTCATTGGCTTGAAACATGTTGGTTATCAACATGTTCATTGGCTTGGAACATGGTAGGTATCAGCATGTTCGTTGGCTTGGAACATGATAGTTACCGACATGTTCATTGGCTTGAAACATGGTAGTTATTAACATGGTTTATTGGCTTGAGATGTGTATGGTTCAGCTAAATGTTATTGATGGGCTTCACTGGCTTGGGAACATGATAGTTATCGACATGTTCATTGGCTTGAAACATTCTGATTATTGATGCAGCTCATTGGCTTGAAACATTCTAATTACTGATGCAGGACATTGGCTTGAAACATTATAATCTGAAGCAAAATGAGGCCTAGTGCGTTTGTGTAGAATTGATCAACAAAGGGAGTTGAACAGTACTCGAAAGATGTCACTTGGAGACAACAAGGAAGACCAGAACTGCCTATGGTAAATCCTACCTGGCATGTGAGTAAACACAAGATACATAAACTCCGCCCTCAGGAAGTGTACCTTTTGTGGAGTGTATGTACCATGTATTTTCTTGCATGCCCGGTGAGAGGTGCTGTTGGCAATTCAAGTCTTTGTTGTTGCGTTTGTGTGGTGTTTTTCAAGCACTGTTGAGCATTTAGCTCCCTTGATTTGAGATATTATAGTTACTGACACAGCTCTTTGGCTGGAAATATTATGATGATCACGGAACAGGGACAAAGCTAATTACAGGTCAACAGACACATCCGATTGAAGCACAGGACCTCTGAAAACAAACCCACTGTGGTCCAGAAGCAGCCAGAACAAGCACAGGAAGTGAGCATTGTCATTCCCAGATAGCACAGTGTAGGAGTTTTGCTGGTGCACTGGATAGCACAGTTGTTAGGTGGCAGTTGATGGTGAAGTGGACAGCGCAGTTCATGGGTACCAACTCGATAGCACAGTTGACAAGAACCAGTTATTGGTGAACCTGATGGCACAGTTGATATGAACCAGTCATTGGTGAACTGGATAACATAGCTGATATGAACCAGTTATTGAACTGGATAGCACAGCTGATAGGAACCAGTTATTGGTGAACTGGATAGCACAGTTGATAGGTGGCAGTTGTTGGTGAACTGGATAGCACAGTTGTGGGTACCAGTTTTTTGTGTGGTGAACTGGATAGCACAAGTCTAACTGATAAAAAAAGAAGAAAAAGAAAGAAAGAAAAAAAGAAAAAGAAAAAGTTATAATCACAGTTTCAACAAGATGTGTTCTCAGTTATGTTCAGTTCTGTTGCTGTCACTGGGATGTTTTGGCTTTTCCCCGCCTACCACTTGGCAGATTCAAATTCTGTTCATTTCTGGCGTGCTTTGTGTAAACTGCTTGAAGACCAAACCTATTATTCAGGTCTTTCTTACAAGTAATTTGGTGTGTGTGTGTGTGTGTGTGTGTGTGTGTGTGTGTGTGTGTGTGTGTGTGTGTGTGTGTGTGTGTGTGTGTGTGTGTGAGAGAGAGAGACAGAGAAAGAGAGAGAGAGTGTGTGTGTGTGTGTGTGTGTGTGCATGGGTGGGTAAGTGGATGTGGTAGAGCAGACTTCAGCAATGGAGAAGGGTTCACCTCCATGTGTTGTTTGAAAGTGCCATCCTTGATAGAGTTTTGATTTTGTATTCTGTTCGCCATACGTCATGACCCTTTCTTGGTTCCATTTCCAGTTGGTCCATTCAGTAAACTGAGCTCAGTTGTTTTCTCCTGGTTTGTTATTCCTTTGTAGCAAGCAAATCACACGCATTCTTTGAGCTGATCACACGCTGCGTGGCCAAACAAAAATAGGCGACACTCTTCTCTCTGTGTCAATCAGTTGTGTTGTAGATGTAGCAGTTCATCTTGTTTTTATTTGCCCTGATGTAACTGTCATGGTTGACCAGCTACCAGTTACATGCCCTGATATAAATGTCACGGTTGACCAGGTACCAGTTACCTGTGTTGTTTTTGTTTGGCCTGATATGACTGTCACGGTTGACCAGATACCAGTTACCTATTTATCTTGTTTTCATTTGCCCTGATGTAAATGTCATGGTTGACCAGGTACCAGGTACCTATCTATCTCATTTTTGCTTGCAACCTCCCTTTCCTCCCTCTCTCCCTGAAAGATTCAGAGCCTGTTCCGCTACTTGTGAGTTGGATGAGTGGCTTTTTGTTGTTGTTGGTGTGTTTGTGAGTGTTTTCCCAGGACTGGGTATAGTGTCCACGACCCTACCTCCCACTGTGCTCCAAGTGCTGTCAGCACCACCAAATCTCAGTCTGAAACAGATGAGGCCTAGAGTGCATATGCGGAATCAAACAGGGGAGCTAATTCTCATTGACAGACATCACAAAAACACAACAACAAAGACCTGAGTTGCTTACAGCAACACTCACCTGGCTTGTGAGTAAATACAAGGTACGTAAACTCCACCAAGTACACATCAGTTTTACGCAGTTTGAGTTTGATGACATACTTTTTGCTTTCTTTTTTGTGCCCGAAAGTATACAATCATGAAACAATGACAACAAAAAGTGACATCATATTGGCATTATAGTTTGGTGGAGTTTATCTGTCTTGTATTTACTCGCATGCCAGTTGAGTTACGGTAGGTGACTCGGGTCTTTGTTGCTGTGTTCATTTGAAAATTTTTGAGTGATAATTAATGCCTTTGTTGATTTTTGCCACCAAGTCTCATTTTGTCTGTTTCTTTTCCATGAAAAAATTTGTTGTTTCGGTTATCATCTTGTTGGAATTGTTTGATTGGTAGCTATTTTTTGTGGATGTACTCTTAACATCAGTGGTTGTGTTTTGTGTGTCAAGTTGAGATGTTGTGATTAATTCTAGACACCAGTCATAATTTTGGTTTGTACCCGTTTCACTACTTTCAGCCGTTTTTTAATACTTGTTAAATGAGTCATTTCTTATTCTTTGGATCAGGCATTTTAGATTGAGTCAGTTTGACAAGAGTTTGCTTAAGAAGGTTTGACTTTTGTGTCTCTGTCATTAAAAAGAATTCATTCCAATGCTTTGCATGTACTGTGCTTGCCCATGAAATTGGATGCTGGGCTGGTTTGTCGGGTGCCAGCTCTTTCACGTTTCAGTACTGGAGGGATACGTTGAACATGTTTGTAGCTTCGTTTCTTTACCATTTCTTTTTAGATTAGAAATCTGCAAATTGAATGAATTGGTGCTTGTGCTTTTTTTCTCCCTGTTTGTAAGACTTTGTGTTGAATATTCCATCATTACAGTGTGTTCTGACGCAGTTACCTCTCGTCTTTTAATGAAATTGGCCTTTTTAAAACTTGCTTCTGTTCATTGAAATGTTTTTGTCTTATTAATTTTTTTTATCTGCTACTGTTACGGCTTTGTTATGTACTGGGTTGGTTTAGCAATTGACTCCTTTGTGTGCTATGCTTATGTTTTCTTACCTTTGCGTACTATTTATGCTTTCTTTCCTTTGTGTGTTGTATTTATGTCTTAATTCTTACTTTTGCCTGTAGGGCTTTCGACACACTTCGCTAATGTTTGGTCATTTTCTTTTTAAAGATTTTTTATTTTTTTTGGTGTCTGCCTAGATGTAGTCTGATTCAGGAATGGTTTTACATCTGCCTAGATGTAGTCTGATTCATAAACTAAGACCCTCCCCTCCCCCTCCCCCCTCCACACATGCCCTTCCTCCCCCCCCCCCCCCCCCCACCCCACCTCATGCACCCCACTGATTCCTGTTGTAAATATTTGTGGGTGTTCTTGATGCTGATCTCAACTCAGACCGAAACAGATTTCCTATGGTGTTGGTGTACTCATGTTCTTCATGATGGTGCTGTGTTCTTGCTTGCTCTGTAGTGGTTGGTAGAAGTCTGTAGCTCTGCTGCTTTTCTTTCTTTCTTGCTGAAAAAGAAGAAGAACAACAACAACAAAAAACAACATCTGTGTGACTTTACTGACTTTATGACAAAGAGTTTTCAGACTGAACAAGTTAGTGCATGCACACCCTAGGACTTTAGCCAGAAACATACAGCAACTATACGAAATAAGCAAACATTGACAAACTTCTGTTGAAGAGTAGACTGCTTCTGTGTCTACAGGCAAAAGAGCAGGACTCGGGGGAAAAGATGGTTTTCAGATATTGCTGGTGTTTCCAAACACAAAAACAATGAATGAAACGACCCAAAGACCCAAATTGCATATTAGACCCAAAGTGCATGATATCAGACCCAAAGACCCAAATTGCATTATGCTAGGCCCCAAGAGAAATTCTACTGTCTGGTTTGCATGCTTTTTTTTCCTTTTCCGTTTGTGTTTTCTGTCCGCTCAGTATGGCCTTACAGACTGTTTCTTTGCTGCAGGGAGGCATTGCGTGTTTCTCAGTTTTCTTCTAAATGTATAGAAGCTAAATGCTAGCAGTCATTCTTGCTTCAGACTTTTCTAAATGTATAATCACAGAAAATGTGAGATAACTTTTTTCATGTTACTGTTACATTTTTTTTTTAATGAGCCTGTCCTCTCAGAGTGATTTTTTCTTCCATGGTGCAAATGTCTATCTTTTGTGTGCATGTGTGTGTGTGTGTGTGTGTGTGTGTGTGTGTGTGTGTGTGTGTGTGTGTGTGTGTGTGTGTTGTGTGTGTTGTGTGTGTGTGTGTGTGTGTGGTGTGTGTGTGTGTGTGTGTGTGGTGATGGGTGCATGGTGTGTGTGTGTGTGTGTGTGTGTTGTGTTTTGTGTGTGTGTTTGTGTGTGTGTGTGTGTGTGTGTGTGTGTGTGTGTGTGTGTGTGTGTGTGTGTGTGTGATGGGTGCATGTGTGTGTTTGCGCTGGCTTTCTCTCTTACATTTCCTCTTTTGAGCTGCCATGTCTCTTTCGTTGCTGCACTACATGTTCTAAATGTGGACTGGGCGCTGGATTCTGCAGCATCTCTCTCGTGAAGCGTGCTGGGAAATGTCTTAATTTCTTGCAGTTTTGCACCTGTTAAGACTGCACCTGTTCTGTTCCCTGTTCCCATTTTTTTTTTTTTGTGTGTGTGTGTACATGCGTGCGTGTGTGCATGCGTATGTGTGTGAGTGCACCTGCATGTGCGCATGCTTGTGTGAGAATAGTTTGAACTGAAATGCAGCAACTCAAGTTTGATGTTTCCATTTTGACAGTGGTGAAATTGTCAAAATACTTACTAATTTGCAAACTGTCAAGGTATGAACTTGTGCACCAGTGCTTTTCGCAAACGGAATTTATATATTTTTCTATTTATGGGGGAGGCACGTTCGCTTCTTCTGTTCCATTTGCTGACTTCTGACCTTTTGTATAAACTGCTTTTGGAAATCTATTTTTGTAACGTGTGTTGATGTTGTGGAAAGGTGTTTTTCTTTCTGTGTAGTTTGCTTACCTTGGTTGCGTGCATCAGACCGTCTCTCAGGATCACGTGTAGAAGGATTAATGGTGTCGGTGGTTCATCCTGTCCACCTCATGTGCCAGTTATTCAAGTCAGCTTTTCTTCTTCGCCTGTCTTGTGTTTATAACGGAAGGAACAGAGAATGGACCCAGAAGCACCTCTAATTAAAGGGGCAGACATCAAAAGGATCCTGTGCCCTGTACCATTTAGGGCAGTTTCTACCTACATTTGGGTTTTGTGGGTCAGTTGCAGGCCGTGTGTTAATAGGGTGGGCAACTTGTGTGCCTATTCTTGTGTATGTGGAGCATACATGGGCAGAATTGCTTCTTAATTATAGACAGGATTGATTCTGAACTTTAACGCCATAACAGATGCACGGTGTGACCAAGCAAGACTGAATGCCATGGGGTGAATGAATCGGAACAGCAATACGAACGCTAGAAACTTGTTTACATGGCCTATTCCAACAGACGAGATCCAAAGAATTCCAAAGAAACCAGGGGGCCAGTCAGAGACATCAGCTAAATGCCATAAATTCCCTGACGAGACAAGCGACTCTTTTAACTCAAACTGAGGCCCAAAATGTTGCCTGCTGACCTGCCAGGTCACACGCTTGAAATATGAGGTGATGCAACTGGCCAATCAGGAAGCTTGTTTTTTCCTCCTAACTAGTACAGGCAAAAGTGGGCACAGAGCTAGATCTGCAGAGAATATTGTGGTCTGTGGACATTCTGTGGAGAGTTCACAAACACTCTAGTATCCACAGTCGCGTTGTACACCCAATTTAACGCATGGTTAAAGTTTTTCTCCGAGTCGCACTTTAGTCCTTTTGTTCTCCATCATGAAATCACTCATTTTAACTGTTTGCTGACTCTTGCTGCGATGTGCTGTTGGTTGAGAAAGGGGTTTAGGACAGCAGATAGCCAGTTGTTTGAGTACAACGTAGGCTAGTCTGGCTGTTTTGCTTCATTCTTCATAGTAATTTGTGCAATACTCAGTGCATGCGGTCTTATGTCCCTCTTGGTTACTAACACTAGAGCTGCTTAGTTTTTGCATTGTGACTGTTTCTATCGGGCGATTCATGTGGAGTTGTTAACTCCCTTGACTTTTGCCCGGCGTTGCTTAAGTCCCTTGGCTGCTTTTACTTCTGGTGCGTACTTTCTTCACAATGGAAGGTGGTGACCGTAAATTTGCAAATTTTACACTGCCAGCTTTAAAGGCATTTTTGGAAGCCCGTAGTCATAATGTGTCTGGAAATAAGCAATAACTTGTTGCTCATGCTATAGGATGCGCCAAAACGCATTTTTTCTATGAACTCACGATCTTTTGGTCAGCCAAAAAATGACGCAAAAACACTTTTTTCCCCACCCTCCATCCTTTTTCTATGGTAATTTTTGCAACTGCAACAGTATTGGCATTTGTACTGCTTCACGATTCTAGGTTCAACTTCCACTGTTATACACAGCGTGAAGCAACGCCTACTCAGAAATCGAGCCCGGAAGTGCGCTGCGACCTCTCGCGACTTCTTGTGTGAAAGATTACAAAGTGCATTCACTCTAGCAAACCAGCTTCGCTGAATCGCCCAATACCCAAATGCATGAAAGGTTAGAAAGAACACTATTAGGACAAAAAAGAACACTATTAGGAAAAAATGCAAGATGCAAATTTTCGGGGTACAACATGCAAATTTTCAGGGTATTCCCCCAAAAAATTCGCATGTTGTACTCTGAAAGTTTGCATGTTGTGTTTTTTCCTAATAAATACCGTTCTTTTTAACCTTTTATGTGTTTGGATCTTGTTTTAGAACGCTAGCAGTCATTCTTGTTGCAGATTTTATTTTCTGCTTGTATACCCATTTCTATACCCTTTTTGTCTTGACCATTTCTGTGCTGTCCTTTGTATAGTCTTTACAGTTATATTTTGTGGCAGAGTCATTGTTTTATGTTGTGTGGTGATACGCTGGGTTGTTGGTTTATATAAAAAAATAAAAATATAAATGAGGACTGTAAACTGATTAACTTTTAACTGTGCAATTAATCACTAGTAAGCTGCTGTGCTTTAAAAAAAAAAAAAAAAAAAAAAAAGAAAGTTATAATACTAAAAAAAATATTGAGATAGTTTAAGGTGCATGTTAGTGGTGGAAATGTTTTTATGTTGTGTGTTTACTGTACATTTTGCTGGCTTTTTAAATAGCATTGGTGGGACTATTGCTTTTTTATTTGATGCAGTCTTTGCTGGTTAGTTTTGCTATATATTTGGCACTGGGATTTTTGTGTGTGCAATATGAATTGATGTACCCCAACTGATCAGTATATATTGATGTACACAAACTGATCAGTATAAATACCGATATACGCAAACTGATCAGTAAGAACTATAATTTGCTGCATATTGCATCGTACGGAACATCACTTTCAGTTGCTCGACTCAGTACAGGCTAATCATCTCATTCATACTGTATTTGTCACTGATATTGTCATGATAATTTGTTCACATACGCAGTTTCAGCTTATTTCAAATCTTGGTTCTACCATGTCAGCAGAATGATACTGAAAGCTGTTTGCATATTGCATCATATGGAACATCACTTTTAGTCGCTCCACTGAGGCTAATCATCTCATTCATACTGTATTTGTCACTAACATTGTCATGATAATTTGTTCACATATACGCAATTTCAGCTTATTTCAAATCTTGGTTCTACCATGTCAGCAGAATGATATGTCAGCTGTTCGCTTTTGTTTGCATCAAGCATGGTTGAAGAATTGGATGAGACTGCTGTTAGCTGTAGCTGTAGCAAGTTGAAGAAACTGGCAGATTTTTGTTGTTGTTGTTTGATTGTGGGTCAGAGCAAGTGCTTATAATAATGTCAAGTCTGATTTTTGTCTTGCGTGTTACCTAGAGAATTTAAAAAAAATATAGTGTTTTTTTTTCACACTTTTTTCTTTCTTTCTTGTTTTTCGTAACTCGGCACTTTTTAACATATCCTTTTTTTTTTTTCTTCTGCCGAGGAAAAACTCACAGCAGCATACACCCTGCTTTGCCATCAACTATTTCATTAAAAAAAGAAAAAAAGGAATCAATGAAAAGAAAAAAAAGGGGGGGGGGAACCATCCTGAAATGCACCAGCTAGCCTTTGCATTCTGCAGCATCTTTTTTCCTTTGCCTGTACATAGATGAAACGCTCAGAGGCAGCGGCAGCTGTTTGGTGCAACTGAATCTTCTGCATGTTTTGTGTGAGCATCAGTCCTGCTGGCTGTTTAGACGCAGCAGCCAAGTAAAGTGTTGTTTTACTATGTTGGCCTCCGCATCTTTTGTTCTTCTTTGCACCAGAGATATTCCGTACCGAGGTTGCACAGTCCACACCCACACGCCGAGACAGGCGTGGTGGGGAACTGCCCATAGCAGCTTGGCCGGGTGGTTCACTGCAGAGGCTAACACTCGACTCTGTGGTAACTGTTGGCTGATAGTGGGAAGAAGGTGCATTTGTAGTGCTTTGTTTTGCTTCAAGTAAGTATCAAAGCAGGAAGGGGAACGACCTGGGCGTAATTATCACACATCTTCTCTCTGGTGGTACTTTGCAGTCTGTGCAGTGTTCTCTTGCTGCTGTCAGCTTAATCCAGGCAAATAAAAAAAATAAAAAAATGCTTAATCCAAGGCAAATACTTAAAATTTGTCCCCCCCCCCCCCTTTTTTTTGTTTGTTTTTTTTGAAGATGGCTGTTCAAAGGACTGTGTCATCTTGGTACAGAATTTCCTTGTTCACACTATGTCTGCCTCGGTGTCTTTGTTCTTCACTTCGGAGATAATCAATGATTAGTTTTGCACAGCACACATTTTTGGGGCACAGCCAGATTTAACCCCTTCACTGCCCCAGCCTGTAAAATGTCTGGGCTGAAGGATGCAGGGACGCGCCTGCAAACAGTAGACCGTTTTCCAGTCCTATCACTCACCTGCTTTCAGTGCTATGCATTTTGATGAAAATCCTTTCACATCCCATTGCAAAAAAAGAAAGCGAAAAAGGCCCAAGGGTTTGAAATTTGGACTTTTGTCGGCTGTGTTAAAGTGACATCATGGCAGTGAAGGGGTTAAGTACCATTTAATCACAGGAGAACAAATTCTGAGATAAGGTTGTGTGACAGAACATTTAAAATTGTGTTTATGCTCATTTACACAGTGGCTTGGGCTGCTGTGTTTACACCTTCAATCCAGACACGACTTGAGTCAGGTGTTTGATGTCATTGTTGCGCCCAAATGTGTCGCCCATCTGCTGTTATTCACAACTTTCCTTCTGGCTCTTTCTTCCGTAACAGGAGGCTGCCATAACTGTTACTAAAATTAGAAAACTTGTCAAATTTTATTTTGAAAACAAACAAACAAATGCTCCTGAACACCTGTTTTGCGTGTCCAATGTTTCTGGTGTAATGCCAGTGCCAAAATATTAAAGACCAACAAAAGATTTAACACGTGCCACAGAGACTGAACAGCGACGCAGGATATAGGGCACATAATTATTGTGGCATGATAATTTGTAGACTGTTTTGGAATCAGACTGTTTGAGGATAAAGACTTTGGTAGCAGAAAGTTGTGAATATTTCCAGACCACAGTTGCATTGCAGACAACAGATGACATAAACACAGCGGTGTCAGAACATGTGTATTGTTCCCCTGTACCTCAACAGTTTCTAGCGATTAAAAGAGAGAAGAAACAGATTTCCATTCAAATGATAACAGACGCCTATTTAATTAAGCTTTTGTAACTTTATTCAAACAAACGTCCACATCATTCTCTCCCCAGATTCACTTCAGTCACACCATCACACATTCATGGACATGTCTGCCATTCCACCAGCTGTCAGATACACAGAAAGTACACAGGAAGGATATGAATACACACGTAAGGGCTAAATGCTCTAGAGAGTCCAAGCTCAGTGAGCTTATCGATTCCACACTTGCAGCATGAACAGGGAAATGGCAATTTTTTTTACAGAGAGTGTGAGGAAGGCTATGAATATATGCGTAAGGGCTAAATGTTGTAGAGAGTACAAACTCACTGAGCTTATCCGTTCCACACTTGCAGCATGAACAGAAATGGCAACAGATTTTACAGAGTCTGAGGAAGGCTATGAATATATGCGTAAGGGCTAAATGCTCTAGAGAGTACAAACTCACTGAGCTTATCCGTTTCACACTTAACTCGGCATGCATTTGCTGGACAGTTTCAAGTATCGCTTCCAGTCTGCAGGCTCTTTGCTGGGTACACAGACAAAACGGAAAATGTTGTTGATCACTTTCATGAAGCGATATTCTCTGCTCTCGAGTAGATTCACTGCGCTCTTGTCGCATGCGACTCTAAATGAGTGACTGTAGCTCCCTACAGCATGCTTTGAATATCCACCCAAGTAGTGCAGTTACAACGCCGTTTCCTTCTTACATGGCTGGAGCCAATCAAAACTGCAGCCATCTCAGCGCATTTTGTGTAAACCCAACAGCTATGCACCGTGTCATGTCCCTTCATGCAAAGCCACATATGTAAGGTGCATGCCTATTTAGCTGTAACCAGCCACCTGCAACTTTTGGCAGAATGACCAGGTTTTTTTACACGCTACTGCAGTAACACGGGGATGGAACGGATACCAAAATACGAGTCAGCACAAAAAGCTGACCCTGGAGAAGAAAATTCTCCTGCTGCTCCTGCCGGGACTCAAACCCACAAACTTTTGATCTTGAACCACTCTAATGCACTCTAACGCCTTAAGAACCCTACCTCTGAATCTTTAAATTAGAAGTTTTCATCATGGTTAACCCACGCAATGCACGCACACACATGCATGCATGCAGGTACACACACATTTGCACAGGCATTCTCATCAGTGACGCACAGTAGCTGAATAAGAGCAGTTTACCTGTAACCTGAACATCGTATATTTACACACACACACCATAAAAGAAGTACAGTACCAAATCAGTCCGGCTTTTCGTTCATCATCACCTCACCGACAAAAAGCCGCACACTTCAATAATATACGTTAAAGGGGATTTAAACAGCAGAATCACTCTGCAGTTTCATTGGTCATCACAAAAAGGTGGCCACAACCCACAACACAACCTCGGAAGAGAAAAACCAAGGTTCATCTGCTTGCCCAGCTTGCCTCTGGGACAACCTCCCCCCCCCCCCCCCCCCCCCCCCCCCCCCCCCTGCGCGCGGCAACCGATGTTTAAGACCACTTTTAATGTTGGGCAATGATTCTGGTGTACTGCAAGAGCGAAATTTTATTCGTCACATTTTGCCTTGCACACCTGCAGTTCCAGTGCACACCCAGGTAACTGAGGGCACATATGTACATAATTTGTTTGTTGTGAAACAGTCGCTACATGTGTACAGCAGGTTGGGATCGGGGTTTGCTGGCTGCTGCTGCCGCTGCTAGTTCCGGAGAGCTTGCAACCTGCAACACAAAGAACAGAAATGACCCAGAGAGAAAACATGTTTGTTTCTGAAATCTGTCTCTAATTTGCAAAACAGCAAGGACATTTACCCCGCCCCCCCTCCAACACACACACTTTTTGGGGGGAGGGGAAGGGAGTACTCTGGATTAAAATTCAATCAACCACAAATATGCAACTTGCCAGCCTGTAACTTGAGGGGCCATCTGGCTGGCACACACACACACACACACACACACACAGATACACACCAACACACACACACACACACATATTACTGTGATCTGAGGATATTGTCTGGCACAAATATGGTAGGTAGATAATTTGGTGTTTTATGCCCAGTCAATCAGGGCAACTGGCACAATACATGTACACACACTGATGCACACACCAACAAGGACACACATCCTCACACATGCTGACAAACACACACATAGTGTCATACCTATGATACATAGGATGACTGACACAAGCACAAACTAACACAAACGCACAGTGGCAAATACACACACTCTCTCCCTCTCTGCACACCAGTGATACATAGGATGACTGACACAAGCACAAACTAATGCAGACACAGTGGCAAATGCACACACTCAGTTTCACAAATACAGTGGCATACCAGTGACACATCAGATGACTGACACAAACACACACTAACACAGTGGCACATCCACAAATACACACACATGCACACAAAAACACACACACACTCTTTTTCTCTCAGACACACAGTGGCAAATATGCACACACTGTGGCAAAGACGCACACACACATGCACACACACACAGTGGCAAAGACGTGCATTCACACACAGTGGCAAAAACTTGCGCGCGCACACGCACACACACACACACAGTGGCAAAGACACACCCCCCCCCCCTCCCCCCACACAAACAAAACACACACGCACACACGCCACACACACACAGAGTGGCAAAGACACCTCCCTCCACACACACACACACACACACAGAAAAACTACTCACCGCCTGGACAAGTCATCCTCCCGCGCCTGGTCAGTGGTTTTGGAGGTGGAGGCCACAGAGGCGGAGG
This sequence comes from Alviniconcha marisindica, assembly GCA_018857735.1. Taxonomy (NCBI): domain Eukaryota; kingdom Metazoa; phylum Mollusca; class Gastropoda; family Provannidae; genus Alviniconcha; species Alviniconcha marisindica. The sequence goes on from JABMCL010000106.1 coordinate 926,226, forward strand.
GCGCATGCAGTTCCTTCAGCTGGTCGATGACCTCCAGCCCGTTTTCCTCCGCCACCTGCGTGATGAGGGCCTCCACCTGGTCTGTGGGCGCTGACAGCGTCATGGCCGCCCCCATCGACTGGTCCATCGTCTGGGGAAAGGCATCAATGTTGCCATCAGGACATGGGTCAATGTTGCCATCAGAGCATGCATCAATTGTTGCCATCAGGATATATATATATATGCATCAATTGTTGCCATCAGGATATATATGCATCAACTGTTGCCATCAGGTCATGCATCAACGTTGCCATTAGGGCACCCAACAATATTGCTTCAGCACATGCATCAATGTTGCCGTCATGATACCAACTGATGTTGCCATCAGGATACTAACCGATGTTGCCCTCAGGGTACCCACCGATGTTGCCTTCAGGGTACCCATCAATGCTGCTATCAGGACATACATTAATGTTGCCATCAGGACCTGCATCAATGTTGCCAAATTGGGGCACTCATCAATCTTGCCATCAGGGCATGCAGGACTTGTTGCCATCAGGACCTGCATTAATGCTGTCATCAGGGCACCCATCAGTGTGGCCATCAAGGGATGAGGTGGACTACCAGGGGTGGACTATCAAGGAGTGGATTATCGTGGTGTACTATCAGTATCAAGGGTTGGGCTATCAAGATACAGACCCAAACGAGAGTATACAGAGTGCTTCTGCACACAGCAATACTCACCGCAGTCCTGACGTCTAGATCTTCAAACTGTTTCTCAAACTTGGACATGATCTGCTCCACCTGCAAATGAACCCGAGGAGTAAGTCATAAAAAAAACTAATAACAGTAGAGCATTCATGGCACCCCATCTTGTAAGAGCCTGGAGTACTTACAAAGACACAAGGATATATTCATTTTATTACACACACACTACAAAGACATGCACGATGGGTTGGCAGAATGAGAAGAAAGAAAATGACAGATCAGTGAGCTGAAGAGAAGAGATGGGTTTTCAGTTTTGACTTAGAAGAAGAAAGTGAAGACAAATGCCTGAAAGAGAGCGGAAGAGAATTCCAGATTTCAGGCCCAATGTCTTGGCAAGATCTCTTCCCCAGGGTCCTCCTGCCCATCATAGGAACAGGGAACATCCAAGTATTCAAGGCTGGGTGAAGAGAGCAAGGAGGAGAGTAGGGCTGAAACAACTCAGAGAGGCATGGAGGAGAGTAGGGCTGAAACAACTCAGAGAGGCATGGAGGAGAGTAGGGCTGAAACAACTCAGAGAGGCATGGAGGAGAGGAGAGCTGAAACAACTCAGAGAGGCATGGAGGAGAGGAGGCTGAAACAACTCAGAGAGGCATGGAGGAGAGGAGAGCTGAAACAACTCAGAGAGGCATGGAGGAGAGTAGGGCTGAAACAACTCAGAGAGGCATGGAGGAGAGTAGGCTGAAACAACTCAGAGAGGCATGGAGGAGAGTAGGGCTGAAACAACTCAGAGAGGCATGGAGGAGAGGAGAGCTGAAACAACTCAGAGAGGCATGGAGGAGAGTAGAACTGAAACAACTCAGAGAGGCATGGAGGAGAGGAGGCTGAAACAACTCAGAGAGGCATGGAGGAGAGTAGGGCTGAAACAACTCAGAGAGGCATGGAGGAGAGGTAGAGCTGAAACAACTCAGAGAGGCATGGAGGAGAGAGGGCTGAAACAACTCAGAGAGGCATGGAGGAGAGTAGGGCTGAAACAACTCAGAGAGGCATGGAGGAGAGTAGGGCTGAAACAACTCAGAGAGGCATGGAGGAGAGAGAGCTGAAACAACTCAGAGAGGCATGGAGGAGAGTAGGGCTGAAACAACTCAGAGAGGCATGGAGGAGAGAGAGCTGAAACAACTCAGAGAGGCATGGAGGAGAGAGAGCTGAAACAACTCAGAGAGGCATGGAGGAGAGGAGAGCTGAAACAACTCAGAGAGGCATGGAGGAGAGTAGGGCTGAAACAACTCGAGAGGCATGGAGGAGAGTAGGGCTGAAACAACTCAGAGAGGCATGGAGGAGAGAGGGCTGAAACAACTCAGAGAGGCATGGAGGAGAGTAGGGCTGAAACAACTCAGAGAGGCATGGAGGAGAGAGAGCTGAAACAACTCAGAGAGGCATGAGGAGAGGAGGCTGAAACAACTCAGAGAGGCATGGAGGAGAGAGGGCTGAAACAACTCAGAGAGGCATGGAGGAGAGTAGGGCTGAAACAACTCAGAGAGGCATGGAGGAGAGTAGGGCTGAAACAACTCAGAGAGGCATGGAGGAGAGTAGGGCTGAAACAACTCAGAGAGGCATGGAGGAGAGTAGGGCTGAAACAACTCAGAGAGGCATGGAGGAGAGTAGGGCTGAAACAACTCAGAGAGGCATGGAGGAGAGTAGGGCTGAAACAACTCAGAGAGGCATGGAGGAGAGTAGGGCTGAAACAACTCAGAGAGGCATGGAGGAGAGTAGGGCTGAAACAACTCAGAGAGGCATGGAGGAGAGAGAGCTGAAACAACTCAGAGAGGCATGGAGGAGAGAGAGCTGAAACAACTCAGAGAGGCATGGAGGAGAGTAGGGCTGAAACAACTCAGAGAGGCATGGAGGAGAGAGAGCTGAAACAACTCAGAGAGGCATGGAGGAGAGAGGCTGAAACAACTCAAAAAGAGGCTACTGAGAGGCATGAGAGAGAGGCTGAAACAACTCAGAGAGGCATGGAGGAGAGTAGGGCTGAAACAACTCAGAGAGGCATGGAGGAGAGAGAGCTGAAACAACTCAGAGAGGCATGGAGGAGAGGAGAGCTGAAACAACTCAGAGAGGCATGGAGGAGAGTAGGCTGAAACAACTCAGAGAGGCATGGAGGAGAGTAGGGCTGAAACAACTCAGAGAGGCATGGAGGAGAGAGGCTGAAACAACTCAGAGAGGCATGGAGGAGAGTAGGGCTGAAACAACTCAGAGAGGCATGGAGGAGAGAGAGCTGAAACAACTCAGAGAGGCATGGAGGAGAGTAGGGCTGAAACAACTCAGAGAGGCATGGAGGAGAGTAGGCTGAAACAACTCAGAGAGGCATGAGGAGAGGAGAGCTGAAACAACTAGGAGGCAGGAGGAGAGTAGGGCTTGAAAACAAACTCAGAGAGGCATGGAGGAGAGTAGGGCTGAAACAACTCAGAGAGGCATGGAGGAGAGTAGGGCTGAACAATCAGAGAGGCAGGGGAGAGAGGCAAACTGAGAGGCAGGAGGAGAGTAGGCTGAAACAACTCAGAGAGGCATGGAGGAGAGAGAGCTGAAACAACTCAGAGAGGCATGGAGGAGAGTAGGGCTGAAACAACTCAGAGAGGCATGGAGGAGAGAGAGCTGAAACAACTCAGAGAGGCATGGAGGAGAGAGGGCTGAAACAACTCAGAGAGGCATGGAGGAGAGTAGGGCTGAAACAACTCAGAGAGGCATGGAGGAGAGAGGCTGAAACAACTCAGAGAGGCATGGAGGAGAGTAGGGCTGAAACAACTCAGAGAGGCATGGAGGAGAGTAGGGCTGAAACAACTCAGAGAGGCATGGAGGAGAGAGGGCTGAAACAACTCAGAGAGGCATGGAGGAGAGTAGGGCTGAAACAACTCAGAGAGGCATGGAGGAGAGTAGAGCTGAAACAACTCAGAGAGGCATGGAGGAGAGAGGCTGAAACAACTCAGAGAGGCAAGGAGGAGAGTAGGCTGAAACAACTCAGAGAGGCATGGAGGAGAGTAGGAGCTGAAACAACTCAGAGAGGCATGGAGGAGCAGAGGCTGTCAACTCAGGAGCAGAGGACAATGGTTGCTGAAACAGTCAGTAGAGGACAATGGAGAGATAGGGTCGTAAAAACAACTGGTCATTCGAGCAGTGAAACATAGGTGTATTAGAGCTACAACAGTTCAGAGTTGGTAAACATGTAGGACAAAAGCCTGTTGCTAATCAAGTCAAGCAACTGGTTGTGTAAGTCAGTACAACGACTGGCTGTGTACAAGTCAGTACAAACAACTGGTTGTTCAAGTAGGTACAAACAACTGGTTGCTTCAAGTCAGAAAGCACTGGTTGTGTCAAGTCAGTACAAGCACACTGGTTGTGACTAAGTCAGTACAAACAACTGGTGTGTCAAGTCAGTACAAACAACTGGTTGTGTCAGTCAGTACAAACAACTGGTCATGTCAAGTCAGTACAACAACTGGTTTGTCAAGTCAGTACAAACAACTGGTTGTGATCAAGTCGTACAAACAGCTGGTGTTCAAGTCAGTACAAAACACTGCTTGCCAAGTCAGTACAAGCAACTGGTTGTGTCAAGTCAGTACAAACAACTGGTGTGTCAAGTCAGTACAAACAATTGGTTGCTTCAAGTAGGTACAAAACAACTGCTTGCTTCAAGTCCACAACCTGTTGTGTCAAGTCAGTACAAACACCTGGTTGTGACAAGTCAGTACAAACAAGCTGGTGGTGTCATCAGTACAAACAACTGGTAGTGTCATCAGTACATACCCATTGTTGCAAAATGAATTTAGTAAATTTAGTGAGAAATTATGTTTGTGAGCATTTACTATAAACCTAGCTTGTTAATGCTCAGTACAATGAAACTTATGATCAGTACATACCCTTGTTGCAGAAATGTAAATAAATTTAGTAAATATGTTGTGAGCATTTACTATAAGCCTAGCTTGTTTAATGCTCATACAATGATTTTGATTGTCCATATTTTCATGAATGTAAATAAACTTTGTTTAAACCAACTGGCTGTGTCAAGTCAGTACACATAACTGGCTGTGACAAGGCAATAATTTAAGCATTACCAGTTGTGATAAGTTGGTGAAAGTCGGTACAAACAACTGGTAGTGTCAAGTCAGTAAAAATGACTGGTTGTGTCAAGTCAACTTAAGCATTACCAGTTGTGACAAGTCGGTACAAACAACTGGTTACGACAAGGCAGTAACTTAAACATTACAAGTTGTGACAAGTCGGTGCAAACAACTGGTTGTGTCAAGTCGGTGCAAACGACTGGTTGTGTCAAGTCGGTGCAAACGACTGGTTGTGTCAAGTCGGTGCAAACAACTGGTTGTGTCAAGTCGGTGCAAACGACTGGTTGTGTCAAGTCGGTGCAAACAACTGGTTGTGTCAAGTCGGTGCAAACGACTGGTTGTGTCAAGTCGGTGCAAACGACTGGTTGTGTCAAGTCGGTGCAAACGACTGGTTGTGTCAAGTCGGTGCAAACGACTGGCTGTGTCAATTACCTCTCATCTGCAGCTGATACAATACCCAAGTGAAACCAACCTCACAGCTGTAGTGACTGTCAGTGATTAACACTAACTCTGCCAAACGTGTACACACCTTTGTTAAGTCCATGGAAGCCAGTGCTTTGTCCAGTGACTTGCACACACCTTGGATGTCTTTAGCTACCTGCAGCAGATCAGACCTATATTATTACACTATGGTCAAGATTAACAAAAAAATCAACAGTTGATGCTGCATGAAAAGTATATTTAAAAAAATATAAAAAATACCATCAAAATTTCAAAGATGATAATTAATACTGAAATCAGACTTGCACAGTGCCAAACAATAACACCATCACTATGAGCCTGACACAGAAAGACACAGTCACCCACACCCACTCCCACACACGTCACATGATACATCCACACACACATGCACAGACTCTCTCTCTCTCTCACGCACACACATATATATTTTATCCAAACACACTTACACATGATACACCCACACATAGACTCTCTCTCTCTCTCCCTCACACACACACACACACACACACATGATATACCCAATCACACACATGCACAGTCTCTCTGTCTCTCTCTCTCTCTCACACACAAGCACACCCGCCAACCCACCCACCCACATACACACTCTAATCTCTTACACAGAAAAGCACACATACATGTTTCATGGTGACAGCAGTCTGGACTTTAGAGGCAACAGCATCCACTCTGGCAGCGAAACGAAGATAGTTTAGACCCTCATTTTTCTTTCGTATGCATTCTCTGCATAAATTTTGGCTCCCTCCACGTTCTTCTGCTGTAAAGCCTGCACAGAGAGGGGAACGGTCTTTTAATTAAAAAAATAAAGGGAAAAAATCTAACAATGTTAACTGTTAGCACTCTGAAATAAGATCCAAACACACAAAAGGTTAAAAAAGAAAGCTGATCTTAACAGGACAATAATTGGGCAACAATAGGACAGAACAAAACATGTGCACATTTTTAGGCTAAACCCCTTTTTCCAAGCAATAGACAGGCAGATAAACAATAAATAAAAACTGTCTTTTGGGACAGTCTCCATTGCCAGATTTGATATTCAAAGATAGTTGCATCTTTAAAATCATCTTTGAAATCTCATCTCTTCAAGCTGTCTGACTGACTCTCTGTGTGTGTGTGTGTGTGTGTGTGCGCGCGTGTGCGTGAGTGCGTGCATGTGTATGTGCATGTTCCCAGATATTTGTTTTGTTCTTTGCTTTGTAATGGGCTGTGCTCTACTTTGGACAAATAGCACACATGTCATGTATAAGAGTGCATTATTATTATTATCTTATTATCATCATCCTGTTTCAGTCACTGGTATTGGAGTGTCTGGATTACAAACATTACTCCAGCCCCAATAACTGAAACAGGATAAGCAATTTTCTTTTAGCATCATTTTTCTGTCTATTGCTTGAAAAGGGGGCTTACCATGAAAATCCGTGCACGTTTTGTGTGAGGAGAAAAAAAGAAGTGAAGAGTTTGTTTGGTTATTAAAGACTTTAGGAGACACTACATAAAAATGAAATGACACTGTAACAGAAGTAAGACAATTTCCGGAAATAACAAGCAAAGATAATTTGACAGTGTTTTCTTACTCCAGGAGAGTGAAGTCCCCTGAATGGAGGCGACAGCTAAGAAGTGCCAATCTGCGACAGTTTTAGAGCTTCAGGCATGGACCTATTATAATTTATACTAGACTACCAGCTGGGGGAACCTACTATCCGATCTGCATGTTCCCCACGAACAGTGAGCGCTTGATCGGCATTTCTGATGCCTTTTCTGCCTTTGTTTATCGGTTATCCGTCATCTTGCCCACGTGCTCACTGTACCCCCAACAAAAGCGTGCCTACTCTGCGCTACACCCACAGGCCTGGACCTGTATATACAGGCCATGCCTGTAGGCACTTACCGAGTGCAGTCCCCTGGATTTCCGAAGATTGTCTGTTACCTGCTGGCAATGTACCAATTTTTAAATCTCACAAGTTATCCACAAAAACAAACAAAAAAATCAGCGAAGGAATAAACACCACAAAGTTTCGGTTGATACTGCATTTGCAACTCTGATAGTAAGCAAGCTCAACACACAGGGGAGTTAATTAGCACTCAAAAGCAGTCACACAAGCACAACAACAAAGACCTGAGTCACCTACAGTAACTCTCACCTGGCATGCATGTAAATACAAGGTGCATAAACTCTGATCTATAGGCAAGATTACGAGAGTATTCTGAGGACAGATCAGATCAGGTTCTTTAAACACTGTATTTTCCAATACGGAAAGCATCTAAGATGCTGGTCTTGATCATTTTCAACCAAACAAGCGTAATGTACCTCACCTGACCTCAACAGGGCCAGCAAAGTGCCTTAAGTTACCTTTTTCACTTTGGCTTGTTGTTGCTTCTGTTCCTTCTCCGCCTTTGCAGCCAGGCGCTCCAGCTGACGTGTAGTGAACTTGAGTTGAAACAATGTGTCTGAAAGAGTCATGCTTTAGTTGAAACAGTGTGTCTGAAAGTGTCATGCTTTAGTTGAAACAGTGTGTCCGAAAGAGTCATGCTTTAGTTGAAACAGTGTGTCTGAAAGTGTCATGCTTTAGTTGAAACAGTGTGTCTGAAAGAGTCATGCTTTAGTTGAAACAGTGTGTCTGAAAGAGTCATGCTTTAGTTGAAACAGTGTGTCTGAAAGTGTCATGCTTTAGTTGAAACAGTGTGTCTGAAAGAGTCATGCTTTAGGTGAAACAGTGTGTCTGAAAGAGTCATGCTTTAGTTGAAACAGTGTGTCTGAAAGAGTCATGCTTTATTTGAAAGTGTGTCTGAAAGAGTCACGCTTTAGTTGAAACAGTGTGTCTGAAAGAGTCACGCTTTAGTTGAAACAGTGTGTCTGAAAGAGTCATGCTTTAGTTGAAACAGTGTGTCTGAAAGAGTCATGCTTTAGTTGAAACAGTGTGTCTGAAAGAGTCATGCTTTAGTTGAAACGTGTGTCTGAAAGAGTCATGCTTTAGTTGAAACAGTGTGTCTGAAAGAGTCATGCTTTAGTTGAAACAGTGTGTCTGAAAGAGTCATGCTTTAGTTGAAACAGTGTGTCTGAAAGAGTCATGCTTTAGTTGAAACAGTGTGTCTGAAAGAGTCATGCTTTAGTTGAAACAGTGTGTCTGAAAGAGTCATGCTTTAGTTGAAACAGTGTGTCTGAAAGAGTCATGCTTTAGTTGAAACAGTGTGTCGAAAAGTCTGCTTTAGTTGAAACAGTGTGTCTAAAGAGTTATGCTTTAGTTGAAACAGTGTGTCTGAAACTGTGAAAGAGTCATGCTTTAGCTGAAACAGTGTGTCTGAAAGAGTCATGCTTTAGTTGAAACAGTGTGTCTGAAAGTGTCAAACTTTAGTGGAAACGGTAGGCCTGAAATATCAAACTTTAGTGAAAACAGTGTCTTTGAAAGTGTCAAACGTAAGTGGAAACGGTGTCTTTGAAAGTGTCAAACTTAAGTGGAAACAGTGTCTTTGAAAGTGTCAAACTTAAGTGGAAACAGTGTCTTTGAAAGTGTCAAACTTAAGTGGAAACAATGTGTTTGGAAGTGGCAAATTTATGTTGAAGCAGTGTGTCTGAAAGTGTCAAACTTTAGCAGAAAGTGTTTCTGAAATCAAACTTTAGCAGAAATGGTGTCTTTGAAAGTGTCAAACTTCAGTGGAAACAGTGTCTTTGAAAGTGTCAACTTCTGTGGAAAGTGTGTCTGAAAGTGTCATGCTTTAGTTGAAACAGTGTGTGTGAAAGCGTCATGCTTTAGTTGAAACAGTGTGTCTGAAAGTATCAAACTTCAGCGGAAACAGTGTGTTTGAAAGTGCCAACTTCAGAAATTTGACATTTTCAGACACAGTGTTTCTACTGAAGTTTGATTTTCTACTGAAGTTTGACAATTTCTACACACACACACATACACACCATGTGTCATACAGGTGTGTTTTTATTTTTATTTTTAGAACTGGTAAGACAAAATAACAGCCGGCATGTCTGAATGACTGCTGATTGTTTTCCAGGTATATGCTGATCTTAACCAGTAAAATGCTGGAAATTACCGGTTAATGTGAACCCTGGAGAAGCAATGGCCTAAACAAAGAAATAGGATCTGTGCAGAATGATGCATGGATGACAGTGTCAGTGTCTGTTTTGAACAAAATAGCATTATGTACAGCAAGAAGGCTGAACAGGAAGAGCCACATCAAATTATATATATTTAAGACAATATCATTCACAACTGACAAGATTAAGAATATTTCTGGCCAAAATAGTTAAAACTGGTGTTTATAAATTTTATACACTATAGTCATAATAGTGTGTGTGTGTGTGTGTGTGTGTGTGTGTGTGTGTGTGTGTGTGTTTGAATTCCTGATGTCACCACTTTCTTTTCTAAGATCTGTCACAACTTTCTTTTCTGAGATCATTGGTTGCAAAGACTGAAACTCTACCTTCAAGAAAAAATATCCCATTGCTACAATATGAAAGATTACACTATTCATACTGTATGACAGGCATTTGTCTTTGTCATATATTTATCAGTTTGTAGGATATATCCTTCCAAGAACTGACATCTGAATGTGGTATGAAAATAAAATCAACCACTTCCCGATTTGACTAACGACGAACGTCAACCCAAAAATGAGCCTACTATAGTACTAATTACTATAAGTAGAACAGACTGAAAAAAATGGAAGAATAAAAAACATTGAAAAAAGCACATTCTTACCGTCCATACCGCCTGACTGAGATGCTCCTATTTTGGTTTAAAAAAGATCGTATCTGCTGAGAACGACAATTCGTAGACTGTGAATGTGATTGTGAAATTCTACTAAGCTTGATGAGCAACCATCATAGGATCTGACGTCAGAACAGGGGAGTCATTCCCAATCGTTTATTTGCATCATTTCCCTTGACCATCCTTGTCGTCTGCTAGGTTTCTTCTACATCTGAATCGTACATTGTAGTATTGTGGAAATACCTGTTGTCAGAGGGATATTCCACAATGTCTGCATGTGTGGGCTGAACGGGTATAAGGGCAGACTGATTGTTAAAAAAGGGAGAGAGAAAAAATCTGAAACAAAGATGACTACTAGCGTTCTAAACCAAGATCCAAACAGGTAAACGGTTAAAAGGAACGCAAATTTAGTATGACAATGCAAAACAAGTGCCAATTTGGGGTATGCTTCTTTTTTTAAAACTCGACAGAACAGTTAAACGGTGATAAATGAAAACGTGTTTATCCGGTTGTGATATGTTTAATGCCTGGAGTGTTTGGAAGAATGCTGAGTCACGTCAGGCTTTTAAACACTCTTGGCTTACACACCTAAACGCAGTAAACATGCCGGATCCGATCCGGAGGCGGTTTGGTTACGGCCATTCAGGCCAGCGTGCAGCCAGAATTGGGCAGAATAGCATATGCCGGATCCGACTTCCCACATCCGTTTCCGCTGTTTTTTCCCCAAAGAAGGCATGGATCATATTGTGCAAAACTGACCTGGATTTTGTCTAGATGGCCTGGTCAAGGTTTGGCAAGCTGGTGTGCAGGAATCATCTGGCCCAGTTTGTTTCTGGCAGGAGGCAACTGGCAACTGGCCCACTACCAGTTTCCGACTCAGTTATCTTTTTCCACAGACGTCCCTGATAATATTGTGCAAAACCAGCCCGGATCCGATTTAGTTCTGGCTGATTGTGTCAGGTTTTGGCCAAACGGATCCGATCTGGAAGCAAGCTGGTGTGCAAGAATGGTCCAGCCTGCTTCCCAGCCAATCTGGACAAGATGTGAACCAGATCCGGCAAGTTTACTTGGAAAGCAGCTCTTAGTGAAGGGAGACGTGAAGACGTGTGAATTTCTCGAAGATAGGAGTGCATTTCAGCTCATGGCGAGGAATACGTTTGGTTGCGGTGCCAAGTAGGACAGTGACCCAACCTAGAGAGTATCACTTGCTAGAGTACTTGAATCAAAATAACAATTATTATGTGCACACCGTCTTACTGAATGTGCACTGACCATTGTTTATTGTCTTGTAAAATGTAATGAGTGTTTGGGTACCGACGTGTGCGCGTGCAGGTGGGTCTGTAATTGCTTGCTGGTGTTGACTTAATGGAACTTTTAAGAGTGTGCACTATTTTCATTGATCATTCATTATTGTCTTCATACATGCAGTTGTATAGTGTTTTTCTGCAAACGTTTTTAACTTGTGACTGGCATTGTAAATTATAAAATCTGTGGGGTAGGGAGGGATGTGGCAGAGAGTGAGAGAGAGAGAGCATTTTAAATAATCTAATACTATAATAGTGCAAATTTTCATCTGTATGGGATAAACATTTTTCAAAAAACACATTTTAATTTTCAACTTGGTGATGGTGACTTTGAAACTGGGTCCTGACTGCAGAAACTACTTCATGTATGTACCATCATGCAAACTTTGAAAGATCTCACTTTAACCATGTCTCAGAAAATGACAGTTGTAAAGACCAGTTCGAATTCATCACACTTTACAGTTGTAAAGACCAGTTTGAACTCATCACACTTTTACATCGATCAAGTTACTTACACAGGCAAAGAAAGACATACAAGATCAACACAAGTAGTAAAAACTCATATTTTATTCTCTTGTTGTTGGAAAGAGCTCCTGTACGCCACTGAATCAGGTAGATATTGCATTTGTGGACAATACATATTAAGAAAAATGCAGTTTTGTATGCCCAACATGTCCTGTACAGAACAAGTCGCTTACACACACACCAGAACCCACACTTCCCACCATTCAACAGCACACACAGCATCAGTTAAAACGTGGCTTAAAGCAGATACGTACCCATGACTAACCAATAAATAACCAAGTTCATCATTACCACTGAGCACAAGTCATGCCCAGCTTTCCCATAATTACGGTATCATTTGGAACTCTCATTCATGTTCAGCAAATTCTCTCTCACAAGGACACAAAAAATGTTTGAAGATCATCTGCCATGTTGCCCAAAGACGTTCATTTTCCAAGACTTTGCATAATGACTGACGCAGCCTCACATAACACAGAGGACAATACTATATGTACAGAATCCAGGTTACATCAAGATACATCATATATGACCATAAATACTTATGAACATTTTCGTTTCATTTCTTTTTTTGACACGTTTCAGTGTTTTCACCTGCATTCCATGTTAAGGCACAATAGACAAATAAATAGATCACAACAAAAAACATTGCACGAGGATAAATAAATGACATATAAGACACTGCAACAGACAGACGTGACCAGCAACGGATGGGAACAGTACCAGTTGAGACAGAAACAGAACAAGGCCTACAAGACAAGTTTCAAAGCAGTGTCAGGTGACGCAGAGGGGGTGGTAGTGTCATGACGTGGATGGGTGGCAGTGTCATGACATGCATGGGTGGCAATGTTGTGATGTGGTATATCATTATTGTTTGAAATATGTCAGCCTAAACTACTAGTACTAAACATGCATACACAAATGTTTAACAAAACATTTTGAGGAGTGAGTTAATCACTTGTTGCAAGGAAACAGAAACATGTAAGGCACAGACACACTGGTGTCACCAACCTTTCCATCTATGAATACCAGAAATGTTTTTTTAATGCACATAAAAAGGAATGGACAGAAACAATAAACACTTTAAAGATATTACATATACACATGATGGCAAATATCAGTCTCGTGGATATACCACTTGACCAATTAGCATCCCCTAAGCTAACCATGTACAAAACAAAAACCATATCAAAAACAAACAAAACAAAAAACAAAAAAGAGCCCATGAAAAATATGGAAAGTTCTCTGTGAGAAAAAAGTCAGGAGGCTGACCCATGTTTCCCAACCAGACAACAACAAAATAACAAGTGTACAGAACAGGCCAGTACAGAGGCAGAGAGAGACGGAGCAGCCTGTGATTTTCCACCCTTCTGTAAACCAGCACCTACAGAAGCCACATACAAAAAAACAATAACCACACACAAAAAGCCACACCCAAACAATTACTGTGCTTAACTTAAGGGATCTGAGATAATTATTTTACTGAAATATGGGCAGCACAGATGGGTGGACCGCAGTTGGGGCGTTACATGACTTAACACCTACAAGGTCCCCTACACCCTTTCATAAGCAACACAGACCAAACACAGCAAGGTAGATACCTTTCTTGGTATTTGCTTAAAAAAATGACCCCCCCCAAAAAAAGAACTGTATGTAAAGAAGAACAAAAAAAAACTTAACTGTCAACTCCCCATGCATCCTAACTGTAGAAGTTTTTGTTTGTTTAAATACCAGAAAAATGTAAATGCCGCTTCTTTTTTCTCTCCTTTTAGTTTTTTTTTTACGACCTCAAACTGACAGTTCAAAATAGGTCAGGTCAAACAAGTATACAAACATCTGCAGTCACACAGTTTAAAAGCACTTATTGGAACCATGACACAGTCACTTTAAGCCCAAGTACTAGTTGTGGAATGGCACTGTATGGAAGTGTTTCAGTATTACTGCAGTACTGGTGCTTTTCCAAATCTGAAGCACGTGCCTCAGATGGAAAGTCACTTAGCATGCCCAGGTCAAGAAAACTCATCGACACCACCATCTGAACCTGTATTATATTCACCACATCACATGGAATAAATGGGAAACTAACAAGAAAACCCAGCTTTTAATTCCACCATCCTGACAAGACCCCATGAATTAGGTCAATGGCATGAACAGCAGGGGTTACTCAGCAGTATATTAGGATTGTACGAAGTTTTGAAGATCTCCCCTCGCAAAGTTCCATAAAAATGCCAACATTATGGCATTTTCTAAGGGGGTGGGGGTCCCTCAGCCCCCCCGATGTTTTGATCCTGGTGTATAGAACAACCAGGTCATTGGTGGGATGAGAAAATGATACAACTCTGAACTGAAGATGAGAAAGGAAGTGTCACAAAAAGGGAGCGAAAAACAACAACGAAAAGGCTCTCAACATTCCACTCGACAAAAAGCACTGTCATTCATGCTTCATGTACCAACGGGGAGGAACACAGTGATTGCGAGTGTGCTAAACTACACACATCAACAGGCTTTACGTGTAACCTTAGTACACAAATCAGACTGAACACATCTGGTGGTTGTGCTGCTTGTTACCCCCCCAAAAAAATAATAATAATAATAAAACAAATTGATGAGCACAAACAGGAAACAAGGCAATGTCATTTTTGGCAGTACAGGCTCAAAACATTTTATGACAAAACTTTGTGATGCTGGAGAAATATGAAGTTTGGCGTGGACATGGCATACATATTTTAACATACATGTACTGGGGTAGCTGCGTTAGGATGAAAGAGACGGAACAGATATGAGAACAGCGATAGCACAAACAAAACAAATTGCAATCTGATAACATCCCTAGGAACCCACTGTAACAGTATGATTTTGTAGGCCACACGCAAAATTAAAACACTGACTGCACACCCCAGTACCTGAGACGTAAGGGCGGTTAGTTAAATGATCATATTACAGTTGGGGTCACGCAAGTCTAGAACTGAAGCACTGATCTTTTTCTCCGTAGTCCAGCTATTGAGTGTGTGCGCACAAAAGTTAGAACACTGTCATGTGGAAGAAGTACATCAAACACATAACGACAAAAACAGTACTGAAGAAACAATCTGGAGATTGTGATGCATCTTCGAGCATCACTTACACAAAATCCTTTCTGTCTAATCACCGTTTCCTTTCAAATAAGACAATTAAATGTAAATTTCATACAAAATCTTAAAATAGCAACATAAAACCACATCAGAATGTCAATAAAAAATCCCACCCTCGAACAATGTGGGCTCTAGCCTCAGGAGAAAACATGCTTTGGACAAGACAAACTTGCAATGACTGTCTCTTCTCATGATAGGACAACTCTTTGCAGAGCATGTTTATTCTCCAGAAGGCCAACCGAACTACTCAGTACTGTGATGCTGTGGCATGAATCACACAAGTAAACAGAACAGTGAGGTTCAGATTACAAGAGAGAGAGAGAGAGAGAGAGAGAGAGAGAGAGAGAGAGAGAGAGAGAGAGAGAGAGAGAGAGAGAGAGAGAGAGAGCACCGGGAATAGGGGAAAATGTGAGTTGATGGTTGAGAGAGAGAGAGAGAGAGAGAGAGAGAGAGAGAGGAAGAGGAAAGAGAGGAGAGAGAGGGAGAATCAGAGAGAGAGAGGGCAACAGGCCATTCAATTTTAAACCATTTTAACTATCTGAACTTGCTAAGCTACACATATACATCCAAAATTAATTATGAATGACATACACAAACACAACGCTCTAAGAGACAAAGACAAATCCCTAACCCCCCACTCCCCCTTTGACTCAAACAATGTAATGTAGACTGCTCTTTACCTTGCTAATAGCCATTTCATGGAGTCTGTGAGTATTTGCCAAATATGCCTGCATTCTGTTCCAACAATGGTATCTATGCTTTCGGAAAAACCCATATGCACTCCACCTCATCCCTCAAAAGTTTCCCTAATGACACCTTTGAAACAGTTCCAATTTGCCTGTTCAACAGTTCAAATACAGGAATAAATCATAACAAACCCACACCCTCCTGACTGTATGGGAATCAGATGAACACAAAACAGAGAAGGCAGGATGAGAAGCTGAACAGATACTCAAAGATGGGGAATGTGTGTCCCACTAAACTTGAATCTTACAAACAATCCCCTGCCCCTTTGCGCTAGCAACTGTAAATGCAACGTAGCAAACTGCATGAACAGTAAGTAACATGAATGATTACATTATGACTAGAAAATATACATAACTTGTACAAGTCTAAATATATATAGTTTTAAGTATTAACAAAGGATGGGACTGGGGTATAACAACTGGTTCAACTCAAAAGGCATGGATCTATGGGTGGTGAAAGGTATGGATTTGTACAAGCGGTGAATTGCACAGATGAGCGGTGAATTATGGTGGTGAAAGGCATGGACTTGGGAGCGGTCAACCATGGTAGATATACAGATGGTTAGTTTGTCAGTGGCATGATCTTGGCAGCTAGGATAGCAAGGAATAAACAGCCAAGTCACCAGAACTAAAAGGTGGGGAGTGGTGGTGGTGGGGTGGGGTGGGGGTGGGGGGGTGGCAGCGGCGAATCTGCATCATTTTCCTTGCTTGGTCCATTCACAGTAAATCGGCCACAATCTTCTGGACTTTCCTCTGTATGTGCTTGGAACCGGATTGTACCTTTTGCAAGGATCTAAACAATTGTGTGTGAACAAGCACCCCTGAAACTGAGTCATCATCATCATAAATATTAATTAACAAGCACCCCTGAAACTGACAGTCATCATCATTATAAATATCAATTAACATTTTCAGCAGACAAAAGGAAGAACACCTCAACTTAGCAAAAGCACAAAACGGCCAATATGTAACGCTGGATGCTACAGACGGAGAAGGCACAGTGTGGTAGTCAGAAGTCAGTAAATTAGTTACTGGGTGTTAATGTTCCATCAGCTGAACAGGGTCGCCTCATGACGATCAAAACTGCAGTCGCTGATTTCACTGTTATTGGATGTTAATGTTCCGTCAGCCACACATGGTTACCTCAGGATGATCAAAACTGCAGTCGCTGATTTCATTGTTATTGGATGTTAATGTTCCGTCAGCCACACATGGTTACCTCAGGATGATCAAAACTGCAGTCGCTGATTTCATTGTTATTGGATGTTAATGTTCCGTCAGCCACACATGGTTACCTCAGGATGACCAAACTGCAGTCGCTGATTTCATTGTTATTGGATGTTAATGTTCCCAGTTTTAGCCCAGGCACAAAAGTAGTTTACACCTCAGGATGATCAAAACTGCAGTCGCTGATTTCATTGTTATTGGATGTTAATGTTCCGTCAGCCACACATGGTTACCTCAGGATGATCAAAACTGCAGTCGCTGATTTCATTGTTATTGGATGTTAATGTTCCGTCAGCCACACATGGTTACCTCAGGATGACCAAAACTGCAGTCGCTGATTTCTCTGAGACTCAAAGCCAGCGCAGGAAGCATACACTGACACAGAACCAGGCATGGACCAGCTGTACGGACAGAGCACAGTGCATTTCTATTTCAAGGAAATCATCTTGGTTCATAAAACTGAACACAGCTTCTGACCCAGTCTTCCATACCTATAAAAAACACACTGCCTTGCTGGTTCTACGGCGGCATAGACTGATATTTTGTCATCTTCTGACCTACTTGACCAAGGTGACCCGCACCATCACCTCTGGAGGTCACCTGGTATACATATGAAACTAGACTGACAAATGCGTTCTGCAGGGAACCAATTTAAAAGAACTGTATTACCCCGCAGCAAAATGTCTCAACTCTTTGGTGGATTTTATCTCCATTTCTGAACCACCTGACCTGCACCATCACCTTTGGAAGTCAGCTGGTATACATATAAAACTACACTGACAAATGCATTCCACAGAGAGCCAATTAAAAAAAACAATTACTCCACCACATGGACAGCCACACTCTAACTCTTTGGAGGATTTCATCTCCACTTCTGGAAGACGGATACTGTTGTTATGCAAGAAACTCATATCCTCTCATAACTAGGCAGTGCAGAACATTTTAATGTAGCCTTGGTCTTCTTGCGGGTGTCAGTGTGTTGTGACCCAGTCGAAGCCAGCGCGTAACATTTTAATATAGCCTTGGTGTTCTAGGTAGTACCAATGTGCTGTGACAGATGAAAGGTGATAATGACAAACAGCTACTACAGCGCTGATTCCACTGCCCAAGTCCAACACCACAACAATAAATATTAATGCAGGTACAACAGAACACAGGGGGCAATATCAACATTGGATTCATTTTGAACCATACACGAAATGTCTCCAATAAATCCCTCAACCAAGAGACAGCTAATGCAGTGTTCATCTACATGTTTAATATCTACACTCAGAAAGCACAGACAAGAAAACTGATGAAACAAATAAAGGTTTGGAACACAGTACATATAAACTGTAATGACATCAAGAATTGGAGGAAGACCCATTTTCACCCCAACAACCAGATAACAGGCACAATAAATGAAGACTGAACTGCAACTTAGGTTGGCACTGCTCGAGTACATGTCAACAAAGTTCAGTTTGCAAGTGAAGAGCAATAACTTATGAATTACAAGTAAACACAGGACACAAGAATAATAAAGATTCAGGTAAGTAAACTCTCCTTAAGGTTCTAAGTCTCGCTGTCCACGTATGCATTCAACCAACCCATCTAATTATGCGCACCTATTTACCAAAGCACATGCACGCACACTGGTTCATCAGCATACACACTTGTACACCAACACACACACCTGTTCCACTCACGAACACACACCTGCCTCACCTCCTCCCTCTTTCAACCCATGTTTATGACAGGCATGGGAATTGATCTGAAGGAAAAACTCTGAAATCTAGGGAACTGCAAATTAACAAAACAGCAGCCACGCTGATGCGTTCCAGGCTGCTTTATCTCCTCACAGACTTTCACTTCCAGCTCAACTGCGTTTTCGCTGACAATTCCCATGCCTGTTGTGATCTCATCAGCCTTCCCCTCAGCTTCATTTTTTTTTTTACACACACATACATATTTAAGCCACAACCCTGGCTGCGAGAGCGACAACTGAATCCCTATCCAGCAGCCAATGAGAGACAAACGAGGAAAAAAGCAACTCAACACAAGGCTAGATCTGGAAACAAAACATCCAGTTTGAGCAGCCAGTAAGTATTAACGGAAACAACGCAGCTTGTGCCAATGTACGCTTTCACTGTCCACAATCAAAACAATTGCTCACTTCAGATAAGGCACTTTTGATGTGGAAAGCAAAAACTGCTGATTCAATTCAAAAACTTTGTAAAAAAGTTTATGGTATGACAGGATGACTGGGTGATGAAAAAAATTAAAAAAATGCTCTGACTTTAGGACACAATACATGTCATTATCTAGACTTTGCATTCTGGATGAGAGGAAAGAAGTGGTGACAATGATGACACCAAAGAACCTGACAAAAGGTTCAAAGTTTAGCTACTGATCACACGCAGCCAGCGACACCCCCAGAAAGGTGGCAGCACGGAATCCTTGTCTGAAGTCTGTGCTGACCCACTGCTGCAGTTCGCCGGCCCGCTATTGCAATGTGCCAATCTGATACTGCTGTGTGTCGATCCAGTATTGCAGTGTGCCTGTCCCCTATTGCAGTGTGCCAATCCAGTATTGCAGTGTGCTGGTCCCCTGTTACAGTCCCCTACTGCAATGTGCCGGTCCACTATTGTAGTGTTCTGGTCCCCTACTGCAATGCACTGGCTCCCTCCTGCAATGTGCCGGTCCACTATTGCAGTGGTCCAGTCCCCTACTGCAATGTGTCGGTCCACTATTGTAGTGTGCCAATCCCCTATTGCAATGTGCCGGTCCACTATTGCAGTGTACCGGACCACTACTGCAATGTGCCGGTTCACTATTGCAGCGTACCAGTCTATTATGGCAATGTGCCAGTCCACTATTGCAATGTGCCGGACCCCTACTGCCGCGTGCTGGTGGTGGGTGAAACCTTTTTGCTGCTGCGAGGCGGGGTGATGAAGATGGGGGTGGGCGAGGCGGGACTGGGGCACTCCTGCTGCCGGTGCTGAATAGCCTCTGCCAGCAGCGCTAGACTGGAGCGGGCATGGAAGTAGCTCTCCGATCTCCGTAGGGCCTCCTCCTGGGCACAGACATCACAACGCGTCAACATGCAGTGTAACAACTAGGACAGAACTTGTGAACACACAGCACAACTGGGATAGAACGTGTCAACACACAGCACAGTAATAACGGACAGAATGTGACAACACACAATAATAACTGGGACAGAATGTAACACACAGCACAATAATAACTGGGACAGAACGTGTCAACACACAGCACAATAACTGGGACAGAATGTGACAACACACAGCATAATAATAACTGGGACAGAACATATCAATACACAGCACAGTAATAACTGGGACAGAACATACCAATACACAGCACAGTAATAACTGGGACAGAACATATCAATACACAGCACAATAATAACTGGGACAGAACATATCAATACACAACACAGTAATAACTGGGACAAAACATGTCAACACACAGTGCAACAACAACTGGGACAAAACATGTCAACACACAGTGCAACAACAACTGGGACAGAACATGTCAACACACAGCACAGTAACTGGGACAGAACATGTCAACACACAGTATAACTGGGACAGAACTTGTGAACACAGAGCAACAACTGGGACAGAACATGTCAACACACTGTGTGACAACAATTTGGACATAGTGTGTCAACACACAGTGCGACAACTGGGACAGAACATGTCAACACACAACTTGGACAGAACATGTCAACACACAGAGCAACAATAACTAAGATACAGCATGTAAACTAAGATACAGCATGTAAAACACAATAACTGGGACAGCTCAAAAGAAACAAATGCTAATTTTAATTCGACAATACAAAACACAAATTTTTGAAAAACGTGTTCACTGAAAGTTTGAGCATGTCTGAATTTGTCGAACTAGCCCTTTTGAGTGTTTTGATCTTGTTTCTGGCACTCAGTTTTGTTTCAGATTATTTTGAGGGAAGGAGGGGCGAATAGTTCACAGACATGCATACCCACAGCTTTACAGGTGGGCCCTACCTAACCCATCTCTGTTAAGGTCTAGGCCCAGTACTAGTCTTAGACTTCACTGGACATAAACTGTTTTCTCTCACTCACAGGGAGCGGGGATAGCTCAGTGGTTAGAGCACTGGGCTCGTGATCAAAAGGCTGTGGGTTCAAATCCCTGCAGGAGCGGTGGTAGAATTTGCTTCTGCAGGGTCAACTTTCTGTTTTGACTCTTATTTCGGTATCCATTCCATCCCCGTGTTACCGCAGTAGCACATAAAAGACCCAGGTCATGCTGCCAAAAGTGCGGGTGGCAGGTTACAGCTAAATACACATGCACCTTACGTATGTGGCTTTGCATGGTGCATGGTGCATGGTTGTATGGTGTACACAGAACGTGCCAAGATGGCAGCAGTTTCATGTGGCACTTGCCATGCCAGTGCTGTAAGTACACATCGGAGGATAGTCAAAAGCGCGCTATAAAAAGCTATTCACTTATGCAGAATCACATACGAGCGCAGTGAGTCTGCTTGAGAGCGGAGAATAGTGCTACATAAAAGTGATCAACAACAACTTTCTTTTTCTCTGCAGTAGTGTCCAAGCCCCTGCGCTGGTTTCAGAGGCATTGCTCATCCACTGCGACACATCTCTCACTCACCCACATATCCTTGCTAACAGTGTGATACTGAATCTTGTGCGCCTCTGCCTCGCTGACGTTCTCAAAAGTCTTCAGCCCAGCGGGGCAGGGACGAAATTTGATGATGATGTCCTTGTGATTCTTCATCCACATGATGCATGGCTCCAATTCTTCCCACGTCAGGCCTGCAATTGACAAATTGTCTGTTGAGTGATGATGATAATGATGCATCGCAAAGTCGCACACTACAAACTACGGTGGTAGGTCTGGGCAGTGCTGCTCTTGCAGCAGCTGTAGCCTTACGCTGGTAAGTATATATTTAGAAATATTTACAACTGTATTTTTAACTTCTTTTTGTTGTATTTTTGTATCCTGAAAATTTAGGCATACAAAATATGCCCAAAATTGTAGAAGCAAACAGGTCTGTACATATTTAAGTTGCTTCAGTGCCTGTGGCACTGTATCTTGCTACACTAAATAGGGACCAAAACAAGTACATTAGTTTGGGCAGAGGACAGATGGAAAAATCCCATGAGAGAGAGAGAGAGAATCATTGGCGGGAGCTGATATAATTATCATTTTTGTTGCGACAAATATGTCGTACTTTTGTCGTGACAAAACATTTGCCACAACAAAAATAATTTTGTTGTGGGCAAGCATACTTTTGTTGCAACAAAAGATGTGTTTTGTCATGCCAAAAATGATACCTGTGGCAGCTCCTGCCAGTGATAAGAGAGAGAGAGAGTGTTAATTGCAAAGCTTACATGCGATTTGACAGATGTCTTCGATGTCTGTTGCATGGTAAACAGCCGCAGCGGCCAAAACACTGTACTTGAACTGAAGACTGTGGCTGTCCAACACGACCAGGTCTATCAACTGCAACAGAGCAAGCATCAAACTGAGAACCACCTACAATGAAAGGCAATGTCCACTTTTAGCCCTGTCGGTTCGCTGTTCTCAAATGGTATGAGGATGCGTGTGTATACACGCATAGCATGGAATTAACAAGATCCAAAGTTAAATCAACTCTTCATTCTTTACTACCTTTCAATGTGTTCAAAATGGCAGATCATTTCCCTGAAACTTTCTGACTTTTGAGTCTTGACAGAGACAGTAGCAATCATGTCCAAATGACTGTTTTGTATCTGTCAATTATTTGAGCACAAATATGATAGACACCTCCTGGTGGGTTTGCGTATGCCGTAAATAAAAAAGTTGAAAAAAAATGGTTACACACTGACAATGATACATCACCACCTTGCTGAATATTCAGTGAACCTCAGAGCTGTCAAAAAAACACTTAACTGCAACTGACAGAGAGCAGCTGCTGGAAAAAAAGGGGGTAACAGTACTGCTTAAGATTCTCAGTGAAACAAAACCAACCTGCCACTGAGAAGAAAAAAACAGCAACACATGTAACCGCGTCCTAAGCAACTGCGTTCAAAACCCAGATAGACCTGCTGATCTGTTGCGGCATACCTGGGAGACTTGGAGGTAGACGTGTGGGGAGTAAAATGGGTGGACAATGTTCTGCTCCACTATGGCTTTCTGCTCCTCCGTCACATCCATGTCATCGCCGCTGTCGGTCTCAGACCCTCCGTCCTCTGCAGAGGGCTCGTACTCTTCCTCGCCTCCATCACCATCACCATCTTCTGCGTGTGCAGCCCCGGCCAGGTCCATGCCACTAGCACACACCACGAGCTCTGAGACGCCAGAGTTCCTGGAAGTGTCAAGGGTGCAGGCAGAGTATGCGGAAATGTCAAGGTCACGGGAAGAGCTCGGTACCAGAGTGTCAAGGTCACAAGGTGAGCAGCTGGAAATGTGATGCTCGTGATGAGAGTGGGCCACAGTGTCCGGGTCACTGGCAGAACTGGCTGAAGTGTCAAGGTCACAAGGGGAGTTTGCCGAAGTGTCAAGGTCACAGGGGGACTTTGCCCGCATGGTGCAGGGGCTTGGCGAGGATTTGGACGTGGCCTGCTGGGCGGCCCTCTCCTGCGATGCTGCAATCTGAAGGTAGAGCTGAATCCAAGAGTTCAACGTCATCGGGGAGAGATGCCAGTTCAGTGCCTGAAGGAAAACAACCAATACAATCAAAGAAAAAAGAGAGAAAAAAAGCACCCACCCATCAACATATTTGAGCAATAAATACAGTCATACTTGCAGCTACCTTCCTTGCCTAGTTCTGTAAGTTTTCTGCACCTAACTCAGTCCGTACAGATTTTTTTTTAGGACAGACAGATACCAATTTTTTTAATGCCCAGCCAAACAAGATTTGTATGATGCTGAAGAATCTTTGAAGAGTGAATGACAGCGCTCCTCATCCTACATTTCAATAACCCCAAAAGAAAAACAAAACAAATGAAATCAGTGCAACTTTCATGGACCTATGATTGTATGAATGGCCCTTTGACGCAGTGTCTTATTCCCTTCATGCGCTGTAAACATAGATAACCCCTTATACTGCTTTAACCCCGTAGTATAACCTTCAACAGAAATACTGAAGTATTCTAGTACATTTGTCACGTAAGTTCTCAATACAGCTTTAAATAATGACACTTGAAAGATCACACTCCACACTTGAATGATCTATATTTTACCCAGGATTAAAAAACAACCTCCATTCTGCCCAGAAATAGCTGTACTTCAGTACCTTCAACATAATCAGCTCAAACTCGTGGATGTCGGGCACCTCAAAAGCGCCGTCTGCCACGTACGCAAACTCTGTGGATTTGGGTGGGTAGATTTCCTGCAAAGACATGATGGCAAACCCACTACAGTGTGAACACAAGAACCTTTGGGGACTGGTGTACTCTTCTCGCTCACTCAGCAAGGGGGCATCCAAAAGTTCTAAAATGCATGCCATGCAAAGCCTGACTTCCTGACAAAAGAAAGCAAACACAAACATACAGTAGAATTCCGCAAGAGTGACCATCCCCATGAAAGACCACCCTCATCATGCTATTCCATTTTTCAGTAACATCTTTTAAGATCACCCTAAAAATCAACAGAAGTGGTCTTAAATTTTGATTTGTTTATGCTGCAGGAGAAGTGGTTTTAAATTTTGATTCTTTGATATTGTGGGAGAAGTGGCTTTCAATTTTGATTCTTTGATACTGCAGGAGAAGTGGCACTCCACCTGGCTTTTCAGTGGGACGGTCTACCAACTTAACTACTGCCACCCCTCACGACAGTGACCAAAAGATCAGCCACCACAATACCAACAATGACAAAAAAGGTCATAATAAACAACTACAGCAGCATATTTCTCTGGTACTGTCCAGCCCTTTGCACCATGCAGCTCTAACACCACACTATCATTTTACCCACCTCAATCTTCGATGCCATGAACAATGCTGTCACCCCAACTAGCTGGAGCTTTGACGTCTTGATCTTCTCCGTGGCAAGCAAGAACCGGTCGATGAAATTTACCGCCAGATAGTAGGTCTCCTTGTGCAGCTTGTACACCTCACAAACCTGCAAACAGGTGTCACAAATAGTTTTTGGCCTGTTCAAAACCTGCACACAGGTGTCACAAATGGTTTTTGACCTGTTCAAACCCAGCACACAAGTGTAACAAATGGTTTCTGCCCTGTTCAAAACCTGCACACATGTGTAACAAATAGTTTCTGCCCTGTTCAAAACCTGTACACAAGTGTTACAAATGGCTTCTGCCCTGTTCAAAACTGCCACATAAGTGCCATGAAAGATTTTTTTTTCTTCTGTTCAACACCCCCATACAAGTGCCATTACTGGAGTTACAAATGGTTTCTGTCATACTCATATCCAAAACCTGCTCACAAGTGTCACTATCGGCTTCCCTTCCGTCCAAAGGCAATGTAAATATTAAGCCCGTGAGAGAGTGCCTCAGTTTCCAATTAGACACATATTGTCACACTGAGGATCTGAAAAAAATGAAGGTGAAAGGACTGGGAAGGTAGAAATTAGGAAGAAGTAACTGGCAGTGGGTGAAGCATACATGGCTACATTCTGACCTACCCCAGGCTTCAAACTTACAGGGGGAGCTTTTGTCAGCTCTGGGTTCTAAACAGAGAAGACCCCAATTTCTCTCAGGACTATCCATAAATCTGTTTTCCAAATTTGCAAGCATACAGTCAAAAACCATGAAACTCGACTTGTATTGTCAATTATGAACAGTGGTTTTTTTTGTGAAATTAAAAGAGACTTGTTGCAGGGTTTCTGTGTCATTTTTATATGTGGATTTTTGCTGGTTTGTCATGACATTACAAGTATCTAGAGCTCTGAAGTATTCACATACAGACCTGCCTACCCCAAATTTCCTATTTGTGTACTCCAGTGACCCAAACTGCGTACTTTGCACACACACAAAAATGGACAGAAGATATACAGTGTCTTTACTCCCCCCAGTCAAAGTGTCAGCAATAGTTTGCTTTAACACCACATTATATTTCGTCATTATATTTCGGCCTGGGAAGTGGAAGACCTTGTCTCTGAAGTAGAAGGGAAAAAAAGAAGACCTACGCTCTTCATAAAGAACAAAGAACTTACTGGGTGCATAATCTCACCCCGCTCTGGACCCAAATCCAATTTTCTGTGATGAGAAGAGACAAAACCTACCTCAGTCAGCCAGGTAAAGAGGACAGCCCGCATGTTGGTTTTGATGTCAGGATGTTGCAGAAACATGTTCATGGAGTGGGTGTACTTGGCCTCCTTCTGCTTCATGGCCTCCCACACCTCCTGCGAGTCTGCCCATTCCAGACAGGGCAGGGGGTTCAAAGAGGTTGCGCCGTACACTCCCCTCTGAAAATGATTCTGTGGAATGACAAACACCTTTTGTCACAAGCTGGGTTCAAAGAGGTTGCGCCGCACACTCCCCTCTGAAAATGATTTTGCGGAACGACAAACACCCATTGTCACAAGCTGGGTTGAAAAAGGCATTGCTGTGCACCACTCAGAAAAGGCTTTTGTGGAACGACAAACACCACTCACCACAGATTGGGTTAAAGAATCCTCAAATCCCTCTTCTGCAGATTGTGTTGACAGTTATAAAATTCCCACAAATTTCTCGAAATTCCAAGGCAGAAAATACCACCTTCCCCAAAGCTGCCAAGCCTTCAAAAGGCACCTTCCTGTTTTAGTTTTTTTACGACATAAGGTATAACTTTTCAGCTATACTGTTAATTGTATCAGAATGTACTGACTTTATCCCAATAACCAGTGACTAAGTGATTCACATGACGATTGCAACAGTGCATAGAACTGACAAAACAAGCCACAGGTCTGTAAAATTAATACTATTACTAACCCAGGCATGGGACAAGGTATGAGAGGAATAAACGCTTACGCTGAATCGGAACAACTGTCGCTGTTGGAGAGGTGTGGTGAATACGCGCACAACCTCCTCGTCTTCCCAGCTGCCACCTGCGCTGGCTGGCTGAGGCAGGGGCAGCGACTCTGGGCAGGCCAGCGAGTCTGTCTCATCCGAAGGGACAATCATGGAGGTTGTGATGGCATGTGTTTGTGAAATTGGTAGTCGATTATTCTGGAAACAAAAGAGAAAAGCATAAAATGATAGTCATCACTGACACTGTCCCAAGTCTTAGTGTATACAAAATTACAAAGGTGGATTTTTTTTTTTAAGTGCAAGAACTTGACAAAAAGGACTGCAAGCTATCAAAACTGGAGGATAGGTGGGAGTGGGGAGGAATGACCTCAACTCCTATTTATAAATGCTTTGGGGAACAAAGATAGCTCAGTGGCAGCTCACTGAAATTGTGACTGAATTTGAAAGGCCACAGGTTCAATTCCCAGCAGGAGAATTTTCTCCTCCAGGTCAACTTTCTGTGCTGAATCTCTATCTGGGTGTCTGTTCCACCCCATGTGTTACCACAGTAGCATGCAAATTAAAAGATCTAAGTCATTATGCCCAAAGCAAGGTTACAGCTAAACACAAAAGCAATGCATCCTTTATAGCATGTATGTGGCTTTAAAATGAAGTGACACTGTAAACTGGTACATGGTGATATGGTGTACACAGAATGTGCACCGAGATGGCAGCATTCACAGCATCGACCATTAAGAACCAAAACAGCGCTGAAACTCAGTGTGAGTGCATCACTTAGGCGGATGTTCAAAAAATGCTGTGCAACGCTAGTTACTGATTAGAGGTGGATAATGGTTAAAGCACAGTGGGTCTCCTCTGAAGCAAAGAACAGCACTGCATGGTTCCAACTGTGAACCACTTGAACTCATCTTAAGATGAGGTGCTCAACAAGTGTTATATAAATAGCTTGAGTGGCTACCTTCAAAGACAAATCTGTGATAGTTTTTGCTAACTTATGGCTGGTCGTGTGAAGTGAATATGTTTGTAATGTTTTGGTAGGACTGGGCTCTACACGAGTACAGAATATCATATTTGGGTTAATATGTATCATGTGAGCGCCCAGGGCGTTGATGGGCACATGATAAATGTACATTATTATTATTATTGTCTTTGCTTTGAATGATGATGACAGCATGTTTGTAGCGTCTTTTTGTGTGTGTGAAAAAAAATCATAAGTGGGATTGGAAAGTACATTAAAATGTATGGCTGTTTGTAGTCTATGTGATGTTTCTGGTGTTAGTGAAGATGAATACTGCCTGATCCACTGAAATGTGTCCTCATTAAAAAAATATTTAAGCTAAATTCACAGGTCACAAGGACTGCCTATAGAATATCTTTGGAGATATTAAGAGTAAGAACACCAAACTTTTTAAATGGCACTCAATCTACTAAGATTTGGTTCAACAGCTCACAAATTGTCAAATCAGATACAACTGCATTTTTCACAGAAATAGCATTTCAAAGTTTTGTGTGGATCAGATTCAAATGATCAGCTGGGGAAGACCCCCATCTTTCCTCCCAATTTCTGAGTTTACCCCACTTTTCCATATCAAACCATTTGAACAAGAGAGCCAGTACTTATACAAGATTTAAAAAAGCACAATCAATTTTCCTTAACACATCAAGTTACTCACAGACATGCACTTTGATGTGCTCTCAAGTCACTGTATAAAAAGTTTAAACTGGACCAAATAAGAACTTGCCAAGAAAATTCATGTGCAGTTTTATCTTTTTGACACAGTGACACTGAAATAAGGTCATAGTCATAAAATTGGTTGTCTGGTATGAAATGGTAGAACTCAATTTTAACTAATTTTATAATAATGAATAGCGCTGAAATAAAAAATATGCAAAAGTTGTGTCTCTCCCGAAAACTAGGCCGGGAGAGGAACAACAACAACAAAACAAAGCAAACAATTGTTTTGTGGAGACAGGAAATGTGTTCTCTTGCATACAGTAAAAGCATTGTATAAAAAGTAAAAGCGGTTTTCTTTTTGGACCGTGGACAACTCAACAACAATACAAAGTTTGAATTTGACTGAGTAAGCAACAGAAGTCTCAACTGTTCAACACCACTGCTGCCTTGAAATGTAGTCACAGTTACTCAAACCGTAGCATGGTTAAAGCTCAAAATATTGTACAACCGCTGTGCAAACTTGGGCATTTTATCACACAAAGGAAACCACAACATTTAAGTTTTTGCCACGCATGGCTGATCAGCTCAACACCCAGCGAATAGCCAGTCATTCTGCGGAAGGTACACAATCGTGCCCCCCTCCCTCCTCCTCCCTCGGGCCCTCAAAGCGACCCTCACAAGGCCTGCCGTGCTTACCGCCGTGCTGCGAACAGCTTGGCAGCCGGTGTAGTCAAGCCAGCAAACGCAAGGAAATCTGGTGAAGGGGCACTGGGGGGACTGACCGTTGCATAATCTAATTATACAGCTCGCCTGGTACAACGTGGTGTTCCTGTCTTGTCTCTGTATCCACGAAAACCCGAACCCAATAAACTCTTAGTGGTAAGGATGGGAGTTTTTTTTTAATGGTTCATTGTAACCCGTTCAACTAACCCACGCTGTCTACGGATGAGAAAAATGCGCAGGCAAAATGTAAAGCAAAGAATGAAAAAACGGTCTTGGAATATTTTGACAACGACTGAAAACTGACGGCCAGAGTCCATGCACGTCAACTGTGTAGAATACATTATAAAAAAGAAACAAACAAAAAAGAAATAAAGGGCACCACACACAACTTGGTCTTGTTCAACAAAAATATGAGTTACTGTTCACAACAAACCATTTCAATCTGATGTTTGCTGATTACTAACAAAATTTTAATGAATTACCCCCCCCCCCCCCCCAATTACAAAGGCTGATTTCCCGGCAGTTCAAACATGCAAAGCCATCATATAATAGAACCCAGGCTTAAAACAACAACATTTGAAAGCTTTGCATTAGGGGTTTGTGTCTGTGGTGCTGAGATTTGGGGTGAGACAAAGTACTGGATTGTAATGACCTGTGAATCATGAATGTCATAAGTAAACACACATTAAAACTTCTCTAAAACATAAACTATACCAAAGTGAGACCGAGAGTACGTCCAAACACAAATATGACATGGGAAATCCCGCAAGCCAGAAATGCTGCATTCCTTGATCATTTTATCAAGCCATAGGAAAATCAAGAACCCAAGAGCACAACCAGTCCACCAGCCACCATTCCTTGGCAAATTGTTGGGAGAAAGGAAAACGAATAGTAACAAGTATTACCAGTGATTGCACTAGACATTTTTCAAACAGGAATGTCATCTACAAGGTAGCGAAAGTGAACCACAGAAACCAGTTAATCACTGTAAGTGTAACCAGCCAGATACACTGCCATCTATAGATACTAGTAGAGCTCTACTACTACTGTATTAGCAAACACCCTGTTCCCTTCCCTGTCTAGAAAACACACACACACCCTATGCACTCACAATCTGTGTGCTACGTTTATGTTTTGAGAACTGGTCAAACAAAGCAACAGTATGACTGATTGCTGACTTTGTTTCTTGTATTTGCTGATCTTATTTTAACCAGTAAAATACTGGAAGTTACTGGTTAATGCAAAATATGGTATACAGAGCCAGTTCCTGGATTACAAACGTAAACTTATTCTTTAAAAGCAATAAAATGATCAAGAAATTTATACCCCCAATGTAAAACACATCACATTCATAGTCCTTAACCACCTGTACTTGATTCTTGAAGCCTATTTTAGTATTTATATTCAGCATCACTTAATGAAAAACTGATGTGTCTTTCTGAGCTCTCCATCTATTTCAATGTTTAACTGTTGCTTAAGTGTCATTTTGCTGCTTGATAAAGAGGTTACCATAAAAATTTGCATGTTGTGTTTTGTCCTAATAAATAATAACATCAATTTTCTATAGCGCTATTTCTGGCTGAGCGAGCTCAACATGCTTGTTCACATACATGTACATAATATATACCATTTATATTTACACATTAAATAGTGCTCTTTGAACCTTTTATGTGTTTGGATCCTGTATATATTCCATAGCCATAGGCTCACACCGTCAGAACCTACTTCAGTTTTCATGCCCACACCACAGCTAGGAACACGCACTTGCCTCACCTAATGTTTTCCCCAGATGGTACGTGATTGTATTACACCAAGGCATTATTTCTCAGCGAATAGCAATGCTAGTAATAAATACCTCATCATTGTTAAAATTTAAATATACCCAACTAAATCTGGAACCAACTCCCTGTTTCTGTCTGCCATTCTACCTCTGTCAGCTCTTTTAAATCTTCCTTGAAAACATTTCTCTTTTCAAAAACCTTTTCTTCAGTCTCATTCGAGTCATTGCCCTGATATGCGACTGGTGTGTGTGTGTATGTGTGCGAGTCTGTGTGTGCATTCATGTTGTATGCATTGAATTCTGACAATATGTATTTGTAAAGAATGTGTAAGCACTTAGAGCCTGTGCAGGTTAGGCACTCTAAGTATTCATTATTATTATTATTAAATACTACATTACCTGATTAGTTTACATCAAGGTCAAATGTGCTGAGTTTATTTCCCAGCTAAAGTATTATTTTCAGACCAAGACTCACAGTATTTATTTCCTTTTTTTATGGTATTAAATGTATTATTACATGAAGTAATCAAGACCCAATGCATTTATTTGATTATTATATTACAGTTGTGACAAAGCCAAAGTTCTTGATTTCCCAGCGAGTACATCATCACCATACCAAGCCTGAAAGTGTTTTTTTAAATGAGCTCACAAACACAAATCAATATATGCCACTGACAGTACACAGAAGGGGGAGAAAAAAGTATATATATATATATATACACACACAAAGGAACAAAGCAAAAAAGCCAGCCACAGTAAATGTACATGCATCTAAATAATTATATGAATAAATCATTAAATGATTAAAATGTATGTGCATAACCTTTTCATAATTATAATATGAGAAGCAGCAACATTCTTCTTTGTTTATAAAAAAGATCAAAATCCAATTGATTAAATAGGTAAATAGCATTAAGCAAACATAATCATGCTTTATTTCCATGGTCATTACTTCAGAATGTTAAAATTTATGTACAAAAAGGATGAACAGGTGTAATGTTTGGCATCTGGCTTATAAATAAAACACCTTTCAATTTTATATCAGGCATATTTTCACTTTATAAAATCCTGCAAACCATTAAACTGAAAAGATTGGAACTACACTTAACTTTCCCATGCATTAGAATAGAAGGTTGGGTACTCTACCCCCCCCCCCCCCCCCATCTATTTAAGTGAATCAATCATTCATTGTCAGGATTGTGTTTTATCAAACATAAACTGCTAGTGAGAAGAAACGGGTTTGACATTATATATTATATATCGACAAATATCTTTTCCGAGATGCGCGACTTTCTTTGGAGGAAAAAAGTGTAAAGAAGCTGTTAGAAAGCGTTACTTTTTAAGCAGTGAAGCACACGTGCAAAACCAGATGGGAAACACACAAACTTTGTAAATTATGGATCAACTCCATCCCCAGAACTTCCAAACAAAACCCGCATTCTCAATTTTTGGACCTTTTGTACCGTAACTGTTCGATCCCGAGCGGAAGGCATCTGTGCCGAAAATGTCCACGGCTTTTTCCCCCCTTCTTATCATCTGAACTTTTTGAGCGTTTGAAACTGATAATTTATCCATGAAGAACATTAATGTTTTAGTACAGTTAACTTTTCACCTGCGAATGTGTATGTCTTGCCTACTGGAACGGGTAGAGGGTCGTGGGAAACCGGGGCAATTTTGGGGGGGTCTTTGTTGTTGTGTTGCAGTTTTGGCGGAAAAAATCCGCTGATTGGTCAGAAGCTCGGCGTATACCATGCATATTCATTTCCAATATGGACGGTTGAAAGTGAAATGAATGAATGAACCGAGAAAAAAAATCTGGAAAAATACATATCAAACCACACAGCATCAAAAATGCATGCATATACATTCAAATACACTACATGTATTCGTCTACACAGTCAAACCTGCACGGAAACGCGCAATACAGTCCAAGCTCCAATAATTTTTTACGCGGGGGTTTGCACCTGTATCATGGCGCGAAGCTCGACTCGAACAACGAGTGGGTTGAAAACGAAGATAATTCAATAAAACTCCTACCTGAATTCTGAAATGTTGCCTCCCGTTCGCAACAAAGAAATTTCCCTGTTCGACCTGCACAATCAACAAAAATGCTGAAGAAGCATACTTTAGAGAGGGGTCACGAAATTCCAACCGAGGCAAGACATACCACAAAGAAACTCGACAAAACTGATCAGTCAACGTGATATCACAATCCAAGAAATGCTACATTGGAAACAAGTTGCACACTTACATCTGCCATTCTCCGTCGTTTGTGTAGAAAGTCATCTGAGTTTGTACTTTGCGGCTGTACTTTGGTTTTGGACAGGAGCCGAGCGCTGAAAAAGATGAAAGTCATTCGTACTTTTTGCGGTGCTCGGTGTCAACGCCTTCGGCTAAAAAGGAGCACGTTGTTGAATTTGCTCATTATTTGTTTAATGTAATAAACGCAAGGATTATTTAAAGGTCTGCTTACCTCTTCCTTGGCATCATTTGTTGAGGCTGCCCGGGAATTGCTGCAAAATTAATGCGATACGTGAAGTTCCACATCCATCATGGCCCCGCAACGCAAGGCTGATTGCACACGATCTAGCTACACGACGCGATTTCACGTGATAAGGAAAACCTACCAGCTCAACATTGCACATGCAGTTTTAAAACTGGCAAATCTGATTTTAAAGGTCTTGGAAGTTTAGCATTCGACCAAAAACAAAAACCGGGTGCATCTTTTCAAAGTAAATTGCAGTTTACTGCACCGGTACCGTTATCCAAAAGATTACCATTCATATTTCCTCCATACAATCCGTCTAATCGGATACGAAGATAAGATTGCAAAATGCTTTAAAATGAAATCTCAGCACAACCTTGCCGGGTAATAATGTGTTGAAAAATCATTCCATGAACAGGAGTGAAAAATTTCCCCCCGGTCTACACCCTTCGCGCGTCTCGCACAGAATGAACTGCACAGTAAGCGTAACAACGCCTCCCGCCAAGTTGCTTGGTCGGGCACAGCTGGCTTTGCGGAAGGCTCGATGCACTAGGTTTCAGCTTCCAGCATATTTTTTTACCGTTTTTAGTTTTTTCTATTAAATAACGATTGACAATTAGTGTTTAAATAGTTACCGTACATGAAAAACGCAAAAGAATACAAAACAAGTTTTTTCGCTTTTTACCACCGACGCTTTCACTGAACACTTCCGAACGTCACGGCGCGAAACACGAATAATCACTGTAGAATCAGTTACTGTATGAAACAAAAGCGTCTTCTGATGTTACCAAAGGGTGTCCCAGTCAACATAAAATGCCTTTTCTGCTGTGTCTGGTAAAATTTTGTAGATTTATGTGCGTTCACAAGCTCCACGTGAGGGGTGCAAAACGTAAACATTGCCACTTTCAACATGTTTCACATGCGTTATCAATGAAAAGTATAGCAAATCACGGCAAGATTGGTCTTGTTTGAAAGAGAATCGGTTGTAGAAACGCGTAAGCTATATGAATTGCGTAAGCGGTATTATAATACTCGATTAATCAAGGAAAAACAAAACATAAACAAGCTGTACTGACTGGTTCGACCGCTGCCATTTTCATTGCCAATGCGCATGTGTGACGTTCACCTGCATTTTGATTGGCTAGATTAGACACCGCCTCCAGATGTCAAGGTCAAAGTTCGACCAGCTGTCATCATGGCGTCTGCAAGGAGCGTTGCTACTACTTTGGAGCGCTTTTCCAAATTATTCAAGCATGATTTGGGAAATGTCATAGGCGTGATACATGTTCCTGCGTTGCCAGGTAATGTCCACAGGTGGTGTGAATTTTACAAGCCTCCAATTTTTAATTTTAGGCAAAGCGTATCATGTTTGTCCTGATATTGGTTTTTGAGCGAGTCGAAAGTAGGACAAGGATGTTAGTAGATATTGGTAAGAAAGCATTAGCCCTTTCAGAGTTTCACCAAACACACGTTCGCCTTCTATTTTTATTGTGTGTGTTTTAAGGGGCATGTGTCTTATGTTGTTTGCATCAGGTGCTTGCATTAGGAACGACCGTGTTGCTGAAGATGCATGCTGATGAGTGGCCTTTCACAGTTGAAGGTTGCGTGCATTCTCCTGGGGTTGCCTTATGCAATTTTGATGAGAGGCAGCCAAGGCAAGGCGTGCTTGTTGCTAAGACACGAAATGATCGCCCGTAGGCTTGAACGATAGACAGAGCAGACAGTTAATTGTCAGTGCTTGTGGGGAATTGCATGGCTTTGCCCACGACTACAGTTGCAGCATTTTACACTGAAAGAATGTCAGATTTTACTGGCACACAGCCATGGACAGGTCCACGCACACAGCTGTGTGATACATAGTTCAGGAGCTGTGTGAGAGTTGAGGTGGCCGTCCTGGGCTTTCTGTCCTAACAAGCCTAGCTTATGGCTTCCATGGACATAAAGCAATATTAAACCATGCCCACGCATTGGTCTCAGCTTGTCCCTAATATGTCAACCAACATCCAAGGACATTAAGCAACACTGGAAGGAAGGAAGGAAGCTGTGTGATTATAATTTAAGAAACAAAATTAAACAGGACCTTGATGAACAGCTTTAAACTTGTGAGAGATAGGTGATACAGAGATGAGAGATTCAGGTTTTGCTAAGCTTTTATGCTATGTGCTGATTCAAGACTTGCGCTGAATGAAGCCGGTGCATAATGATTTGAGATCTTCAGCTGTATTTTTGCATGCACCAGTTCAAATCCCCAAAGGCTTAATTTGGTTCAGCCCATCCAGACATGGAGCAACTGGTACTCTTGTGCCAATTTAAAGGCACACATGTGACATGGCACCCCTCCCCTCCCCCCACCACACACACACATACACATAGGAACTCCATGCAAATAGTGATAAATTTCAGGTGT
The DNA here is from genome assembly GCA_018857735.1 of Alviniconcha marisindica. NCBI lineage: Eukaryota > Metazoa > Mollusca > Gastropoda > Provannidae > Alviniconcha > Alviniconcha marisindica. Next base: position 962,178 of record JABMCL010000106.1, read on the forward strand.
TCTATGCTAAAATGGTGACATTCCATGCTGTAATAGTCATACATTTCACTTTTTCAGGCACTACATGCTATCACAGTGATAAATTTCAGACACCATGCAGTAATAGTAATAAGTTTAGGCAGTCCACGCAGTAACAGTAATAAATTTCTGCTTTCCATGCAGTAACAGTGATAAATCCAAGGCGTGTGTGTGTGCGTGCAGGTGTGTGGATGTAGGGGTGTATGTTGTTTTGGTCACAATTGGTGGTGCAGATGGGTGTATACTTTTAACTATGCTTGTTGATGTATCATATTGTATGTTAGTGTTGTTTGCTTATGTTTGTATGCTTACCACTTTTGAGACACTTTCCTTGTAAAACTTGGTGAATAAAGAATCTGAATCTGAAAAGTGCAGCATTCCATGCAGCAGCAGTGATAAATTTCTGCATTCCATGGAGTAATGGTGATAAATTTCTGCATTCCATGCAGTAACGGTGATAAAGTTCTGCATTCCATGCAGTAACAGTGATACATTTCCAGCATTCCCTGCAGTAACAGAGATAAATGTCTGCATTCCATGGAGTAACAGTGATAAATTTCTGCATTCCATGCAGTAACAGTGATACATTTCCAGCATTCCCTGCAGTAACAGTGATAAATGTCTGCATTCCATGCAGTAACAGTGATAATCTGCATCCATGAGTAACAGTGATAATTTCCAGTCTATGCAGTAACAGTGATACATTTCCAGCATTCCCTGCAGTAACAGTGATAAATTTCTGCATTCCATGCAATAACAGTGATAAATTTCTGCATTCCATGCAGTAACAGTGATACATTTCTGCATTCCCTGCAGTAACACTAACAGTGATACATTTCTGCATTCCATGCAGTAACAGTGATACATTTCCAGCATTCCCTGCAATAACAGTGACAAATTTCTGCATTCCATGCAGTGACAGTCATACATTTCTGCACTCCATGCAGTAACAGTGATAAATTTCCAGCAGTCCATGCAGTAACAGTGATAAGTTTCCAGCAGTCCATGCAGTAACAGTGATACATTTCAGCACTCCATGCAGTGACATCATACATTTCTGCATTCAAAGCAGTAACAGGATAAAATTTCAGCAGTCCATGCAATAACAGTGACAGAATTTCAGCACTTTCCCTGCAGTGACAGTCATACATTTCTGCACTACCATGCAGTAACAGTGATAAATTTCCCGGGAGTCCATGCAATAACAGTGATCAGTGTTCCCGCACTCCATGCAGTAACAGTGAAACATTTCAGCACTCCATGGGAAAAACATCAAAGTAACAGAGATAAAATTTCAGGCAGTCCATGCAATAACAGTGATCAGTGTCAGCACTCAAGGCTGTAACAGTGAAAGATTTCAGGCACACAGTGGGAAAAACAACAAATAACAGTGATACATTTCAGGCAGTCCATGCAATAACACACTTAACAGTGCAGTGTCAGTACTCAAGGCTGTAACAGTGAAAGATTTCAGACACACAGTGCAGTAACAGTGTGAAATTTCAGGCAGTCCATGCAATAACACATTAACAGTGCAGTGTCAGCACTCAAGGCTGTAACAGTGAAAGATTTCAGGCACACAGTGCGGTAACAGTGTAAATTTAAGGCAGTCCAGCAATAACAGTGATCAATGTCAGCACTTCATGGTGTAACAGTGAAATATTTCAGGTACACAATGTAGTAACAGTGATACATTTCCAGCAGTCCAGGCAGTAAGTGAGAACTTCCAGGCAGTAACAGTGATCAGTGTCAGCACTCAAGGCTGTAACAATGAAATATTTCAGGCACACAGTGCAGTAACAGTGATACATTTCAGGCAGTCCAGGAAGTCAGTGATACATTTCAGGCAGTCCATGCAATAACACACTTAACAGTGCAGTGTCAGTACTCAAGGCTGTAACAGTGAAAGATTTCAGGCACACAGTGGAAAACAACAACTACTAACAGTGAGAAATTTCAGGCAGTCCATGCAATAACACACTTAACAGTGCAGTGTCAGTACTCAAGGCTGTAACAGTGAAAGATTTCACACACACAGTGCGGTAACAGTGTGAAATTTAAGGCAGTCCATGCAATAACAGTGATCAATATCAGCACTTCATGGTGTAACAGTGAAAGATTTCAGGTACACAATGTAGTAACAGTGATACATTTCCAGCAGTCCAGGCAGTAAGTGAGAACTTTCAGGCAGTCCAGGCACTGGGCAGTAACAGTGATCAGTGTCAGCACTCAAGGCTGTAACAATGAAATATTTCAGGCACACAGTGCAGTAACAGTGATACATTTCAGGCAGTCCAGGAAGTAAGTGATACATTTCAGGCAGTCCATGCAATAACAGTGATCAGTGTCAGCACTCAAGGCTGTAACAGTGATCAGTGTCAGCACTCAAGGCTGTAACAGTGATCAGTGTCAGCACTCAAGGCTGTAACAGTTAAAGATTTCAGGCACACAGTGGCCAGTGCAGCAACACTACAGTGAGAAATTTCAGACAGCCCGGGCAGTAAGTGAGAAATTTCAGGCAGTCTATGCAATAACAATAATACATTTCAAGCAGTCTGTGCAGTGATCAGTGTCAGCACCCCATGCTGTAACAGTGAAAGATTTCAGGCACACAATACAGTAACAGTGGTAAATTTCAGCACTCCAAGCAGTAACAGCGATGACTTACACAGTCTAATTGATGCAGTAAAACTAGAAGTGATAAGTTTCAGACAGTTTTGCAGTAATGGTAATAAATTTCAGGTACTTTATGCAGTACTAGTGATGATCTGCAGACAAGCAATGGTGATGAACATTAGACAATCAGTGCAATAACAGTGATAAATTTGAGGCATTTTATGCCCTTTATAATAATAGTACAATTTTGGGCCCCTTATGCTCTAACTGTAGTAAATTTCAGGCATTCTGTGCAGTGACGTTAATGGACTTCAGGCACTCCATGCAGTGACGTTAATGGATTTCAGGCACTCCATGCAGTGATGTTACCTTCATGGATTTCAGGCACTCCATGCAGTGATGTTGATGAATTTCAGGCACTAACTCTGTGCAATGATGTTGATGAATTTTAGGAACTTGCAGTGATATTGATGGATTTCAGGCACTCCATGCAATGATGTTGATGAATTTCAGACACTGATTCTGTGCAATGATGTTGATAAATTTTAGGAACTTGCAGTGATGTTGATGGATTTCAGGCACTCCATGCAATGATGCTGATGAATTTCAGACACTAATTCTGTGCAATGATGTTGATGAATTTTAGGAACTTGCAGTGATGTAGATGGATTTCAGGCACTCCATGTAATGGTGTTGATAAATTTCAGGAACTCCATGCAGTAACAATGATGCAAACAAGATTATTGACGAGGCATGCCGGGAGGCTGTCATCTACAAGGACTTGGGAGTGGTGAGCTTTGTGACCTGTCTTAAAAAGTAAAGAACAGTGTCTGTTTGTGCAGTGCTGTCGACACCATGAATGATTTGGTGCTCGAACCGCTAACCCACTGAAACTGTAGAGATGAAACCTGGTGTGAAGATTCCTGAGGGCATGACTGCGGCCCTGCTTGTCGGGTAGTGCCATGGTGTAATGGTTAGCGCTCTGGACTGTCCCACCAGCAACCACAAGTTCAAATCTGAATGGAACCTATTTTTTCTCTCTAACATCCCCCACGCGATTAAAAAAAATTAAAAAAAAAATCAGTTACTGCAACACCAGTATGAAAATGTACTACCTTTCTTTGCTGTGTTTGTCTCTGTGTCAGCATGTGCATCATCAAAAATAGATTCAGTGCTTCCATTTAGGTGGAAGAGATGGCCAAAGTGGGTACTTTGCTGGTATATTTATAAAGCACACACAGCTGTGTCTAAATTTGAATCTCGCCATCCCCCATCTTCTTCTTTTTCTTCTTTGCATAGAATTTAACTGCAGAGAAATCTCAGGGTGGGCGCAAAGCCTAGCACATTACGGTCACCCATCCATTTGGTGACCATGCTCGACCATGCTTAACTTTGGCTTTCGAGAGTGAGTGTTCTTGCTTTGCACCACTGACTCTTTCATCTGAAATAGTGCTTTGCCCTGATATTACTTAAACAGTTGTCTGAGGTTAAAAATGTTGTGTCCTCTCTTTTGTTTTGTTTGTCTCTCTCTCTCTGCCTGAGTGTCTCTATCTCTCTCATTCCCATCAAATTTGGGAAGTTTCACAGTCTCAGAGACTGAATGTTGTTCAGCTTTTCATATGAATAAATATTAACTCATTCACTGATTGAGTGATCCACAGGAAATGTTCATCTTATTTTATTGTTTAAGGGAGGCAATTGATGCACTTCCTGTTTTGGCAAAAACTTTATTTGTCATTTAAAAAATTTTTTGCAGTTTTCAGATCTTTTAAACTCTACAGCATGAAAATCTATGTTGAGCTTGACATATTCATGCCATTTATTGTCAACCATTGTCAAAGTCACTTGGGCTTTGAAAAATAAAGACAGTGTGTGTGTGTGTGTGTGTGTGTGTTAATTTTGAATGTCATCCATATAAGGTTTTGCTGATCTATTTAAAAAATAAAAAGAAGCAGCCTGAAACATGGTTAACTACTAGTGTTCTAAAACAAAATATAAAAATATTACCCTGAAAAAGTGCACACCTTTTGTATTGTCCGATTAAGATTAGCTTATCTTTTTAACAGTTTGTGGGTTAGTTTGGATTTTGTTTCTTAGTTCTGATATAACCCTATGCGATTGACTGGGCTCAAAACACCAACTATCTTAACTAACTAATAATCATCTTGTTTCCAGGACGGCGTCATTGTGGAGAACATGCATGATGTCCCCTACATGCAGTCTGACAGCGTGGGGCCAGAGGTCACGGCCATGATGACAGCCATCTGCATTCACGTCAAGCGACTGCTGAAGCCCAGTCCTGTGGGCGTTCAAGTGCTGGCAGGGGCCAACAAACAGGCTATGGCCGTTGCCAAGGCTGCAGGTAGGTGTTGGGTCATGGCTGTTGTCAAGGTTGCAGGTCGATGGTGGGATCATGGCTGTTGCCAAGGTTGCCGGTGGGTGGTGGGGTCATGGCCGTTGCCAAGGTGGGTAGTGGGGTCATGGCCGTTGCCAAGGCTGCAGGTGGGTGGTGGGGTCATGGCTGATGCAAAGGCTGCAGGTGGGTGGTGGGGTTATGGCCACTGCCAAGGCTGCAGGTGGGTGGTGGGGTCATGGCCATTGTCAAGGCTGCAGGTGGGTGGTGGGGTCATGGCCACTGCCAAGGCTGCAGGTGGCTGGTGGGGTCATGGCTGTTGTCAAGGCTGCAGGTGGGTGGTGGGGTCATGGTTGTTGCCAAGGCTGCAGGTGGCTGGTGGGTCATGGCCACTGCCAAGGCTGCAGGTGGGTGGTAGGTCATGGCTGTTGCCAAGGCTACAGGTGGGTGTTGGGGTCATGGCTGTTGCCAAGGCTGCAGGTCAGTAGTGGGGTCATGGCTGTTGTCAAGGCTGTGGGTGGGTGTTGGGGTCATGGCCATTGCCATGGCAGTGTGTGGGTGGTGGGGTCATGGCCATAGCCAAGGCTGCAGGTCAATGGTGGTGGGGTTATGGCCTTTGCCAAGGCTGCAAGTGGGTGGTGGCAGGGTCATGGCTGTTGCCAAGGCTAAGAGATCCTAAGAGGATGCACCTCTGGTAGAGTTTATGTACCATGTATTTACATGCATGCCAGGTGAGAGTTACCGTAGGTGACTCAGGTCTTTGTTGGTGTTGTGTTACATATTTCGAGTGCTAATTAACTCCCTTGTGTGTTGATTCTGCACAAGTGCTCTGGGCCTCGTTCTGTTTCAGATTTTAGATCTGCGAAATCCATCATGGCAGATTGTTCTTGTTCTGGTCTGTGTGATAAACACTGTGGGCAGATGTTCAGATTCATGAGGTATTTGATGGACTAATACACAGAGGGGCCTGGGTACAAACTTGGAGAATGATGGTAACATGTTAAATTTGATCAGATAAATGAAATGTTGCTAGCTGCTTGAATAAATGCCTTATTATTAATTATATGTCCTCAGCATGGTATTTGCAGAAATATGTTTTGTAAATAGGTACATCAAGAGTTGAATTGATTGATCCTTGAATGAAGAATCCTTGTCCTTGATTTCTACCAGTAATTTTTCATAAGTTTGACTTTGTGAGTGGTGTGTGTGTGTGTTGTGCAGACCTGGAGTTCATTCGTGCGGAGGGATTTGTGTTTTCACATGTGGCTGACGAGGGCTTGATGAATGCCTGTGCGGGAGATCTCATGCGCTACCGACACAGCATCGGTGCAGATAATATTATGGTGTTTGCTGATGTCAAGAAAAAACACAGGTACAGGATTGTTTTCATCTTGACCTTTTTGACTTTAATCCATTCTATAGACTTGGAGTAAGCCTAAATCAACAGTGATGGTGTTACTGAAACGGTGAAACAGCTATTAACATCCAGTTGCGTTTTGAAAACTGTCTGTATACTACATAATGATACGCTAATACTTGAGTGAAAACATTTTCTGAAGATTTTTGAATGCAGCAAATTTGACTGAGAGAAAAATATTCTGTTGAGGACTGAAGGCATCATTAGCTGAGTTGCATATAATTCAGCTTGTAAGCTCCCCAGGTTGTTTTGAGATGAGGCGCCATAAATACTTGTTATTATTAGCTTTCTCAAGCAGTGGTGCAATCAGACTATAAAGGAGGGAGAGAGAGAAAGAGGAATCGTGAGAGTCGAGGTGGCCGTCCTGGGCTGTCCGTCCTAACGAGCCTTCTGGTTTCCGTGGACGTAAAGCTATATTGAACCATGCTTTGGCATTGGTCTCAGCTTGTCCCTAATATGTCAGCCGACATCCGAGGACATTAAGCAACACAACTGTACTGAAAGAGGAATAAAGTGAGCTCAGGATCTGTGTGAACAGGGAGGTGGGCCTGGGCTCTCGTTCCCTATCCCGTTCTTCTCCTGTCCATAATAAGGCTCATGGAGTAATGGTTGCTGTTGATGTAAAGCACCATAAAAGAAATGAAGAAAAACAAAAACCTGTTGAGATTCTGCTTTCATACTGTTTGTGCTGAACCCTCATGGTAGAAATGATGAGCGCATGTGAAACAAAGCGACAGGTGAAGAGGAAGGACTGGTGGGTCATAGTGTTGTGGAAATAGTGACTCTCATGCATTGTTTGATACCTATAGAACTCTCATGCATTGTTTGATGTCTTCAGAACTCCCAGGCACTCTCTGATGTCTTTAGAAGTCACAGGCATTGTTTGATGTCTTCAAGAACTCTCATGCATTGTTTGATGTCTTCAGAACTCTCGTGCATTGTTTGATGTCTTCAGAACTCTCATGCATTGCTTGGTGTCTGCAGAACTCTCGTGCATTGTTTGATGTCTTCAGAACTCTCATGCATTGTTTGAATTGTTCACAGTTCTCATGCAATCACAGCGGATGTGGACATTGTCGAAACGGCACAGGCTGCCAAGTTCTTCCTGGCTGACGGAGTTATTGTTACTGGCCCCGCTACAGGACAGGTGGCTAGCGTAAAGGAGATCAGAGGTCAGTGAGTGGAAGGCCACTCATTATTCCCAGTCCGACAATGTTTACGACACATAATGATAATCTAGTGCGCTGAATCCCTCTCTACGATACATGTGTGAGGCTCCAAAGTGCTGTACATGAAATATTACACATGCGCACACGCATACAATCTCTCAACCCCTCACCTCCACTTCCCTCTCTACATAATCAATGTATGTGCTGTTGTCTGGTTGTACTGTGCTTGGAAATGTTGATGTATGTGCTGTAGTCTGGTTGTACCGTGGATGAGTATGTTTATATATGTGTACTGTAGTCTGGCTGTACTGTGTATGAGAATGTTTATGTGTTTGTACTGTAGTCTGGCTGGATTGTGCATGAGAATGTTTATATGTGTTCTGTAGTCTGGTTGTACTGTGCATAAAAATGTTTATGTATGTGCTGTAGTCTAGTTGTACTGTGCATGGAAATGTTTATGTGTGTACTGTAGTATGGTTGTATTGTGCATGAAACTTTATGTGTGTGCTTTAGTCTGGTTGTACTGTGCATGAAAATGTTTATATGTGTGCTGTCATCTGGTTGTACTGTGCATGGAAATGTGTATGTGTGTCCTGTAGTCTGGTTGTACTGTGCTTGGAAATGTTTATGTATGTGCTGTAGTCTAGTTGTACTGTGCATGAAAATGTTTACATGTGTACTGTAGTCTGGTTGTACTGTGCATGAAACTGTTTATGTGTGTACTGTAGTCTGGTTGTACTGTGCATAAAAATGTTTATGTATGTGCTGTAGTTTAGTTGTACCATGCATGGAAATGTTTATGGGTGTGCAGTAGTCAGGTTGTACTGTGCATGAAACTGTTTATGTGTGTGCTTTAGTCTGGTTGTACTGTGCTTGAAAATGTTTATGGGTGTGCAGTAGTCAGGTTGTACTGTGCATGAAAATGTTTATGTGTTTGCTTTAGTCTGGTTGTACTGTGCATGAAAATGTTTATATGTGTGCTGTAGTCTGGTTGTACTGTGTATGAAACTGTTTATGTGTGTGCTTTAGTCTGGTTATACTGTGCATGAATTTTTTTATGGGTGTGCTGTAGTCAGGTTGTACTGTGCATGAAAATGTTTATGTGTGTGCTTTAGTCTGGTTATACTGTGCATGAAAATGTTTATTTGTGTGCTGTAGTCTGGTTGTATTGTGCATGAAAATGTTTGTGTGCTGTAGTCTGGTTGTACTGTGCATGAAAATGTTTATGTGTGTGCTCATGTCTGGTTGTACTGTGATAATGTTTATAATGTGTGTACTGTTGACTGGTTGTACTGTGCACGGGAATGTTCATATTAATTATAATGTGTGTACTGCACTGGTTGTTTTGTTCATGGGAATGTTTATGTGTGTACTGCAGTCTGGTTGTACTGTGCATGGGAATGTTTATGTGTGTACTGTAGTCTGGTTGTACTGTGCAGATTGTATTGTGTTTTTATTTTACTTTTGTATTGTTTAATCTGTTTCCCCTTTTTTTTTATCTTTGCATTTGTCCTTCCCTTTTATCTTTGTGTTTGTCCTGTTTGTATTCATTATTTAATCTGTCCATTTTTCACTTGACGTTTGCATTAATAATTCTTTTCTTACTGTTGTACCTGGCGAAGCAGCTGCCAAAATTCTGACGTGTTGATAACTTTGTGTTTATATACTGTTGGTTATGGATAGCATTACAATATTGTCTTTGAATTGTCAAGGCCTTGGCAATACTAGAAAGAGAAGAGACGTTTTCCATTATCTGAAGCAAAAATCTTGCTCGATATACTGTTTGCAAGACACGCATTTCAGTACCAAATTAGAAACATACGTCAAAGCTGAATGGGGATATAATTGCTTCTTTGCATCTTACAGCTCTAATTCAAGGGGAGTAGCAGTAATGTTTATGAACAATTTTGAATTCAAAATCAACGATGTAAAGCGAGATAGGAACGGAAATTTCATTCTTGTTTCCTTCTTAATGAAGGATAAAGATATTTTGCTTGTCAATGTTTACGGACCGAACCGGGATACACCAGCTTTTTATGAAGAGCTAACGGAAATGGTTAAAGAATACCAAAACCATAATATAATTATAGTAGGCGACGGGAATTTAGTGTTAGACCCCCAGTTAGACAGTTATAATTATAAACATATAAACAACCCAAAAGCCAAAGAGTCCGTTGAAAATATGATGTTAGAACTAGGTTTAACTGACATTTGGAAAGAAGCTAATCCTGACTGCAAACGTTATACGTGGAGAAAAACGAAACCACTTAAGCAAAGTAGGCTTGATTATTTTCTACTCTCTGACTACTTAGTCTCCAGTTTTGAAGATACAGACATTCTTCCTGGATATCGGTCTGACCATTCAATGGTTACCCTTAAGCTTCGCTTTGGAAAAGAAATGAAACGAAACACCTTTTGGAAATTTAATTGCTCACTACTGAAAGATAAAAAATACATTGATGAAATAAATGATGAAATAAATAATGTTATAGAACAATATGCAGCCCCCCACTACGATAAAGCAAGTATCTCGGGCATTGCCAAATCTGACCTTGAACTTACAGTTTCTGACAAGGTTTTTCTAGATTTTTTGCTCATGAAAATAAGATCACGAACAATCTCTTATGCGACAATGAAGAAGAAAAAAACATGAGAGAAAGAAGAAAGTTTGTTAAGAGATATTAAATTATTTGAAGAGAAAGAAAGTAAAACAGATGGATATTAAGCATATTGCAGAGAAAAATAAAGAACTAGTTTCACTACGGAAGAAAACAATGGAGGGTGTACTACTGCTATCAAAAGCGAGGTGGGTGGCAGAAGGAGAAAAGATATCAAAATACTTTTGTAACCTGGAGAAAAGGCACTATGTTAGTAAACAAATGATAAAACTAATTGACGCAAAAGGTGAGGAAATTAAAGAACCACTTGACATAAATAAAGAAGTTAACAATTTTTATAGTAATTTGTATAAAGCCAAGGACCTAGAAGAGTGTGAGATTGAACAACTGGTAACGGAAATTCCAAAACTATCTGAGGAGGAACCAAGACCATTAGAAGGGAAAATAACAATAGAGGAGGCAGGAACAGCGTTGAAAAATATGAAACATGGAGAAAGCCCTGGTACGGATGGTTTTGGGGCAGAATTTTTCAAGTGCTTTTGGAAGCAGCTTGGACCATTTGTAGTTAGAGCTTTAAATAAGGCATTTGATGATGGCGAGCTATCCACCACTCAAAAGGAAGGCATTATTACTTGTATTCCCAAGGGCGACAGACCTAGAGATAACATTAAAAACTGGAGACCAATCTCTCTCCTTAATGTCATATACAAAATTGGATCTTCCTGTATCGCTAACGGAATTAAAAGAGTACTACCATCATTAATTGATGATGATCAGACAGGTTTCATTTCCAACAGATACATGGGTGATAACGTTCGGTTGATTTATGACTTGATAAACTATCTGAATACAAAAAATAATCCTGGATTATTGCTATGCCTCGACTTTGAGAAAGTATTTGACTCTCTTGATTGGCGGTTCATGTTTAGGGCTCTTCAAGCATTTGGTTTTGGAAAAGACCTTTGTAGATGGATAGATACTTTTTATAAAAACATAAAATCAACAGTAATAGTGAATGGACAGACAACCCAGTGGTTTACAGTAGAGCGTGGGTGCCGACAGCGCGACCCGATATCACCATACATATTTATTTTTTGTGTTGAAATTTTAGCAATCATGATTCGAGAGGATAGTGATATCAAGGGAATCTGGATAAACAAAGTAGAACACAAAATATCTCAATTCGCAGATGACACACAACTAATGAACAATGGAGAGAAAATCATGAAAAATCAATAGATGCAATTAATAAATTTGGAAAAGTATCTGGCCTGTTTTTGAATGCGGACAAAACACAGGCCATATGGTTAGGTAGCAAAAAATATTCAAGAGTAAAATATATGCCACATTTGAAAATGGTATGGAATCCAACTATGTTTAAGATCCTTGGCATATGGTTTACCCAGGATTTAAAAGAGTGTGCAGCAATAAACTACAATAAAAATTTCGATGAAGTTAAAATCGTTTCAAAATTTGGTCACTTAGGACTATTACCCCGCTAGGAAGAGTTGCTATACTGAAGTCACTGATTCTGTCAAAACTGATCCATTTGTGGATTTTGCTGCCTGACCCCCCTGATAACTTTGTGAAAGATCTTCAAAAAATATGTTTTCAATTTGTTTGGAATGGAAAACAAGACAGAATTGCCAGAAAGACGACAATAAAAGATGTAAAAAGTGGAGGTCTAAATATTCCAGGTATTAAAACGTATATTCTAGCTCTAAAACTCACATGGATAAAAAAATTAAAGATATCAAACCATAAATGGAGAAATGTTCCGATGGAGTTGTATCCATTTCTTCATCAATTAGAGTGCTACGGCCCTTGCTTTTTCAACCAAACTGTCAAAAATAATTCCTTCTGGTCAGACGTCTTCAAAGCTTATGGAATTTTCTTTAGTAAAGTGAAACCAAACTCGACATCTCAACTTCTTTCTGAACCTGTTTTTTATAACAAAAATATGATGATCGGAAACAAGATGATCAAATACACACAGTGGGTTGACAATGGAGTGTACTGTATCGCTCATTTTATAAAAGAAAATGGGCGGTTTCACACTCTTGCAGAATTTAATACAAAGTTTGGCATGACGGTTGATTTCTTGACTTTTAATAGTTGCACCAGTTCAATAAAACATTATATCAAGACGTCTACGATACTTATCGGTAATAACATGGCAAATGAGGTAAATATCTCGCTGAGTACAATCTACTCTGCACCAAAGGGTACAAGGCTCTATTACAACATTCTCGTAAATGACAACTGTATTCCAAATTGTTGCTTGAAATGGAATGAAAAACTGAAGTCAAATATTTCTTGGAATACAGTTTTCATAAAAGTACAAAAAATTAAAGATGTAAAACTTAAATGGTTACAAATGCGCATTATACATAGAATAATAGCTACTAACATAGTATTAAACAAAATGGGAGTCACTGCTAACACTCAGTGTGGCTTCTGCAATGACCAAAAAGATAGCATTGAACATATGTTTTGGAGATGTGCTTGTATCAGACATTTTTGGACTTCGCTGGAAACGACATTGAAAGAAAAATGTGAGACAGCGCTAAATGTAAAATTTACACAAAATCTTGTATTGTTTGGAACAGAAATAGACATCAAAACTGACACAGTCTTTGACTTAGTGATACTTCAAGCTAAGCAATTTATATACAAATGCAAACTCGACAAGTGCTTGCCAACTCTCTCCTGCTTCCTTCAACAACTGATGCTGAAATACAAAATAGATGAATACAATGCAAAGATCAGCGGCGAACTGCCCACCTTTATCTTGAACTGGCTCTGTTATAAGCCTATTTTGAAAACAGAAAACTGATAACCTCAGGGCATATGTAGTTATTTTAGATTTAGAATATATACACATGTGACAGGCAGTCAGTCACTCATTGTGCAGGCAAATATCTGTCTATGAAGTACTTTGTCCAACTCTTTGTCTGTATGGATGTATCTTTTTGTCTATTATGTATAACATGTGCATATATATTTGTATACATTATCCACTGTTGGAACGGGTGTACTCTTATGTTCTATAATTGTGTTATATTCGTTATATTGAATTAAAAAAGAAAATAAAAATTTTCATTTTCTGTTGCATGTTTATTTGCTAATTTTTATGTTTGGACTATTAAATCTGTCTTTTTTAAATTTATTTAGTCATTCTTTAGTCTTTTAGTCACTTATTTTTTAGTCATTCAAAAAATCTGTGCACTTATTTAAAAAAAATTGTTTGTGTTTGATTGCATGTTTGCATTCCATTTTGCGTTTAACATGCTGTTTGGTCGGTCTGTTGCAGCGGTGCTTCAGAATGCACAACTGCCAGTTCTGGTGGGGTCAGGGCTGACAGCAGAAAATTACGACCAGTACCGGATCGCTCATGCTGTGATCGTGGGGTCGGCAATGAAGGAGGGTGGCCACTGGGCCAACAGACTGGATGCCCGCCGAGTGAAGCAGTTCATGGAGAGAGTGAAGGAAGTGCGGAAGAAGCATGTTGATGCCACCATGATCATATGAATAGAGACACTATGTATAGGTTGAAGCCTTTGATGCCACTGTGATCATGTAAATATTGACATTGTATAGGTTGACGCCTTTTGTGTCACCATGATCAGATGAATATCAACACTGTATAGGTTGATGCCTTTGGTGCCACCATGATCAGATGAATATTGACACTATGTGTAGGGTGACATCTTTGATGCCACCATGATCATATAAATATTGACACGGTATAGGTTGACACCTTTGATGCCACTATGATCGTATAAATATTGACGCAACGATGACCATTAAAACGTCAATGCTATGTATTGGGTGGTTCAGTAAAGCTGGTTTGCATGAGTGAATGCCCTTTGTAATCTTTCGCGCAAGAAGTCACAAGAGGTCGCAGCGTCACTTCCGGGCTGATTTCTGAGTAGGCGTTGCTTCACACTGTGTATAACAACTGAAGCTGAACCTAGAATGTGAAGCAATACAAATGCCACCACTGTTGCAGTTGCAAAAATTACCGGGGAAAGGGGATGGAGGGTGGAAAAAAAGTGACTTGGTGTCATTTTCTGGCTGACCAGAAGATCGCGAGTTTGTGAAAAAAATGCATTTTGGGGCATCCTATAGCACGAGCAAGAAGTTATTGCTTGTTGCCAGACACATTCTGACTACGGGCCTGCAAAAATGCCTTTAAAGTTGGCAGTGTAAAAATTGCAAATTCACTGTCACCGCCTTCCATTGTGAAGAAAATACACACTGCAAGTAAAAGCAGCCAAGGGACTTAAGCGATGCCGGGCCAAAATCAAGGTAGGTAACAACCCCGCTTGAACTGCCCAATAAGTTCATGCCATGATGACCATATAAACATCAACTCATGATTGTGCTAGACATTTTTCAAACCGGTGTGACATCTATAAGATGGCAAAAGTGGTGCACAGAAACTGGTCGGATACATGGCCGGCCGTCCATACAACTATCAGAGCTGTACTAGCAAACACCCAGCTCCCTTTCTTGCCTAACACACACACACACACACACTCTTCTGCTGCATTTTTTATTACTGTTTTTTAAAACTGGTCAAAATAATAGCCGGTATGTCTGATGGATTGCTGATTTTGTTTCTGGTACATGCTTATCTGGTAAAAGACTGGAAATTACCAGTTAACGCAAAACCTGATCAACGCTATACATGTTTAAGTTCATGCCATGATGACCACATAAACACTTTTTACACGAAGACACTTTTCCTTAGCTGACACCACGATGACCAGACACACACCAACACTACGCAGAAATGAATGTTACAGCGATGATATCGATATCAGTACTATGTATAAGCTGATGCAATAATGATCTTATGCATAATACATTCATCACTATGCATAAGCTGATGCAACAATGACAATAATTATGAATACCAACAATGAATAGAAATAGATGCCATGATCATGATATGTAAAAAAACACCATACTTTATACTGTGTATAAGCTGATGCAAAGATGATCTTACGCATAATACATCAGCACTATGCATAAGCTGATGCAACAATGACAATAATTATGAATACCAACAATGAGTACAAGTGGATGCCATCATCATCATTTATAAAAAACACACACCATACCTTGGTACTATGTGTAAGTTGACACAACAATGATCATGTACAAAATATAGATATCAACATCTTGTAGAAGCTGATGCCATGATGGTCATATAAAATAGTACCTCAGCATTATGTAGGTTGATCTCTAAGATGATGCCATGATGGTCATATAAAATAGTACATCAGCACTATGTAGGCTGGTACACTTTAAGACGATGCCATGACGGTTAAGTAAAGTAATGTAGCAACACAGTTTATATTCACATGCTCTTCATTGAAACCAAGATTGATCTTCAAAATTAGTTTTTCATATATTGTGACGAAAAGAGCAGATGGATTGTTTATTTTTCAGCAACGTATATTTTGTTACAATATTCCAAGACTGTTGAATGTGACCAAAACACAAAATGCTAAAAAACACACCACCACAACGACTTATTTTATTGAAACATTTGTCTAATTAAGTTAAACATTCTTTTTAACTTTTTGTGTGCTTTGATTTAGAATCAGAATGCTTGCAGTCCACTTTGTTTCAGGTTTTACTTTTCCCTGTTGAAATTTTTTCACACATCACTTGGCTATACTTTGTGTTGGGTTGAACATTTTTCACACATCACTTGGCTGTACTTTGTGTTGTGTTGAACATTTTTCACACATCACTTGGCTGTACTTTATGTTGTGTCGAACATTTTTCACACATCACTTGGCTGTACTTTGTGTTGTGTTGAACATTTTTCACACATCACTTGGCTGTACTTTATGTTGTGTCGAACATTTTTCACACATCACTTGGCTGTACTTTGTGTTTAGTTGAACATTTTTCACACATCACTTGGCTGTACTTTGTGTTGTGTGAACATTTTTCACACACTGCACTTGGCATCTGCTACTTTGTGTTTCGTAGAACATTTTTCACAATCACTTGGCTGTACTTTGTGTTGTGTTGAACATTTTTCACACATCACTTGGCTGTACTTTGTGTTGTGTAGAACATTTTTCACACATCACTTGCTGTACTTTGTGTTGTGTTGAACATTTTTCACACATCACTTGGCTGTACTTTGTGTTGTGTCGAACATTTTTCACACACCACTTGGCTGTACTTTGTGTTTCGTAGAACATTTTTCACAAATCACTTGGCTGTACTTTGTGTTGTGTTGAACATTTTTCACACACCACTTGGCTGTATTTTGTGTTTCATAGAACATTTTTCACACATCACTTGGCTGTACTTTGTGTTGTGTTGAAAAATTTTCACACATCACTTGGCTGTACTTTGTGTTGTGTTGAACAGTTTTCACACATTACTTGGCTGTACTTTGTGTTGTGTTGAAATTTTTTCACACATCACTTGGCTGTACTTTGTGTTGTGTTGAACATTTTTCACACATTACTTAGCTGTACTTTGTGTTGTGTTGAACATTTTTCACATATTACTTAGCTGTACTTTGTGTTGTGTTGAACATTTTTCACACATCACTTGGCTGTACTTTGTGTTGTGTTGAACATTTTTCACACATTACTTAGCTGTACTTTATGTTGTGTTGAACATTTTTCACACATCACTTGGCTGTACCTCTTGTCACTGCATACCTGTCAACCCATACAGTTTACCGGTATAAAATAAAAGTAATTCATTATTTGGGGGGGGGGGGATATGGCCATGTTAGAAAATGGATACAGGAAAACATAATTTTCATGAGACTTTGTTGTTTTAAACTGAGCAAAAAGACTGAAAAACTGTTGAACATGCAGCTGACACATGCCATTGCCAAATGCACACTGACTGGCCTGGTGCAATAGGCTAAGAAATCTTGTCAGAAGTGAGGTTTGAAGTCGCACATGTGTATTTTGCACAACATTGCTTCTTCCTTCCACTGCCACATGTGCCATTTGGAATTCAAAATGCCGCTGCCACCAGTGAAAAAACAAAAGACCCTGGCCTGCATAAGGGAAATACAGGTTCACAAACTCCGGACTACGTCACTGTATTGATGCTATGTAACTGTGTGAAGCTGTTGTTTGTTTCTAAGACTTGCATGTATAATGGAAATCATCTTTGTTTGATTTTTTTCCTTCTCCTTATTGAATGTTTTTCAGACATCTGGCTTTATTTCACGTGTTGCGTGCAGTACGCTGCTGTGTTGATGCTATGTAACTGTGAAGATGCTGGTTGTTTCACGGACTTGTATTTAAAATGGAAATCCACTGACGGGCTCACAGAGAGAGCTCTGACAGCAGTGAGGGAGGTGGCGAGCTCTTGCGGAGGGAGATGGATGTTCTCATTGTTGAGGCTTTGCTCCTGACAGTAATCATTGTTGAAGTCGTGAATTGATGCAAACATGGCTACCCACCTTTCTCCTTCATCTTCTGTATAGTAGCCACAATCAGTATGAACTGACCGGTAAGTGGCAGAGAGAATTTTGTGGCAGATCCGTTTCTGGATGGGAAGCCAATGAAGCTGTCTAAGCTGATACAGGGTTCTGCATGAGGTGAAAGTGAACTGTTGATGATGTTCGCATTGTTGACATGGTGGAAGTGTCTGTAGCTTGATTTCATGCTTGGTGACAGCACCAGATCTCTGCTGATTTTGTACAGCTTTAATGTTTATTGCTCGGGGGGAAGGTTAGTATAATAGTACCGAGGCAGTGTTACAGTGTCAGACAGACATAGGTACCCTACCCCCACCCCCCCTAATCAGCGGTATGTGGTTTCTGTGGAAATACGTTGAGCCTCATTGTCAGTCAGTCGGTGGTCTCACCCAGTTCAAACTGCAGTAGAGAATTCAGCTAAAAATAAGTAGAGGTGTTGCTTATTTTTGTTGCCGACTTTTTCAACAGCGTGAAAAAATGTGATTTTGATCTGTTTTTCACTCTCAGGCTCCAGATGCACGCGAGATGTGAAAACATGAGCAGAAGAGAGAACTATTTTGTTATTCTGGTCCTGTTTGACTGCATTGGTGTTTATGTTGTAAACCTGGCGCATGAATCTGAAATAATGGATACCCTAGCTAGTTTGTCTGATGTAAAATACTGGATTTTGCTTAAAATTCAGCTGGAGTATAATATATACTACACTGAATAATCTTGGCTGCAAATTTTTGTTTTGGGATTTTGAAACATTTTCAGAGGGGTCTGTGGGTCATATCATTTACAGGGATTACACAGTGATTCGGAGAAAGAAATACTTCGGCTAGTATTTCCAAGAATTTGCATTCACCCAGTCAACGCAAGTCCAGCAGTATTGCCAAGAGGGAAGGGAAACTACTGTGAATAAGCCATCTTTTTACGAGCGCGTGCGGTTATTTCCCTTGCGCTGCTTCTTGGACCTTCCCCGGGTTGCTGACCTCGCTCCAAGCCTCGCTTTCCGGCACCTTTCCTCCAGGGACGAAGGATGTCGTAAACCGATGCATAGAGTTTGCAACTGACTCAGATATGGTTTCCTCCACTGCAGGGACCATTACTGGCCATTCCTGTGTACATTTAAATGTCGTTGGTGAATAAATATCCTTGTATTTGCGCATCGGAACTGGGAAAGTGTGCACAGTGCAAAATAACACTTTAAAAAGAGTGATCTGTACAGTTTGTTATTGTACAGGCCTTATTAAAAACTGGCTAAAAACATTTTTGCTCTGCCTATGTGTGGTAGGCAACCCCTTGCAGCACTTTGCCTACTGCTGATGAAGAAAATACAGCAACCACAGTGTTTTTAGCTTGTTCCAGTCAGCAATAGTTTTTACAAGGAATGAGTTCTTGTACTGCTCAGTCTTGTTGTCCGGAATCTTGAAGCCACGGGTGTTGCAAATTTCGTGTCTGGCAATGGTGTTGTCAGAATCGCAAACCTTGAAGGTGGTCGGGCGGATTCTTCTGCGGTTTTTGTCTGCTGGCATCTGGAAGTTTTCTGGAGGCATGGCTGGGATGTGGCCCGTAACAAAATTATTTTGTAGAGAATTGTCAGCTGTTGTTGCTTCCTGAAGGACGTGCAACTGAAAACTTGGAGCAATAGGATGTCGTGCTCATCCACAATCTGCTATCAGATGTTTTGGTTGCATTTGTTGTTCCAGTGACTGGTTGATCACTGAAGAACCAAGAGTGTATACCGAAGTGGCAAAAATCACAAAAGAGGCTGATTTTTAAACAAAGTAGATGTACCTAGTTTTTTAATTTTTATGTGTGTGTGTGTGTGTGTGCATTCATTCTCTTTGCTGTGTACAAAATACCAACAGACGCAAGTTTTTTTAGTATTTTTTATCATTGGTGAGTCAGCTTGTCTTATTTACACAAAAAATGTTTAAAAACAAAAGATGTACAATTTGTGTATTGGGTAATTGTCAGTATTCAGGTTGACAACCTAATTAATACTGTTATCACCTTTGATCTAGCTGCTGGACAGCAAGAACGGCTTCTTTTTTGTGCTGTTGGTGTATCTTTTTCTTCTTCAGCTTCATTTTATGGGTCAATTTTGTAGACATTTCTTTTGCTTTTGCATCATAGCAATTACCTCCCTCTTCCCCTCACCCACCCCCCCCAGAATAGGTTTTCACCATAATTTGTTTTTCTGTAGTAAAAGGAGTCTGGACACTTGTATGACGTTTTTATTATATTGTTGGCCCGTGTTATATTTATGCTTTGCTTTATAATGCAGATGCATGAAATCATGAAGTGATGTAAGATCTGGGATTCTTGCATGTGTTCGATGACACATGAACAGTTTGTTGTGCATGAAGCAAAAAATAAACACATGTACAGTATTTTTGTTAATGTGTTCAAGCTCCTCTTTGTAAGGAGAAGGATGTTCACTGTGCATTGCATATGACTGACTGGATGAATATTGCGTGTGTGTGTGTGTGTGTGTGTGTGAGAGAGAGAGAGAGTGTGTAGAATTACATAAAAATAAATCAATTGACTTCTGCTCTTCATGGCAAAAATGTTATGGCTGATTTTTCTCCTGTAGCTATAGAAAGGACATAGTTCAAACTTTGAATGATAACAACTGCCACTGAGATTTTAATGAGTTGGGGCCATGTTTTAAGGTCAGAGTGACTCCAGAAAGGTTAGACTGAAACTTTGTCATTATTAAATTCTGACCCAGTGATGTTGAAACGACAATGGTTTCTATATGTGGGGAAAGATCGTGCATTAAATGCTCGTCATGACATGGGCGTGTATTCAATATAAATGAATAATTAAAACATTTGTTGGCGTGCAGCAAGCTATAACAGAAATCACACCTCAAACAACACTCCTCACTCTACTCTTCACACTACTAATCACATGGCATTCAATACTCATTGCATGAAACTCACCACATGACATTCAACACACCACACCCATCACATGACACACATCACACTGCATTCACCACATGACACCCACCACGCGAAACTCAACACCCATCAGATGATACTCCTCACCACACTGGTTACACAATACCCAGCACACATCACCCATCACATGACACACTGCATGACACACTACACGTGACACTCATCACATAATGCTCATCACTCATCGCACAATACCCAGCACACATCACATGACACACTGCATGACACGCTACACATGACACTCATCACATAATGCTCATCACTCATCGCACAATACCCAGCACACATCACCCATCACACGACGCTCATCACTCGTCACACAATACCCAGCACACGACACACTGCATGACACGCTACACATGTCACTCATCACATAATGCTCATCACTCATCGCACAATACCCAGCACCCATCACATGACACCCATCACACGACGCTCATCACTCGTCGCACAATACCCAGCACACATCACCCATCACATGACACCCATCACACAATACTCGGTCATCACATACATCACACAACACTCACAGTCCAGTATATATAATATATATATATATAGGTCCATGCCTAAATGGGTCTTAAGTGGTTCCCTAATGGGTTGCCCAGTGAAGCCTGTATGGCTTGTTCGAGTTCAGTGTTACTTTATGTCCACAAAGACACGCATGGACTATTAGAGACGGGGGGCCTGGACGGCCACCTCGACCTTCAAACAGCTCCTGAGCTCTGCTTATCGCCAACTGCCCAGCTGTGCCCCGTAAGGTGTTTGCTCACGTGTCACAGTATCCAAGTGGACTCCATATTGGCATATGGTCTAATGATGTGGAGCATGTGGGACTGCCCATTTGGCCCACCCAAACCCAAGTGGGCCCTGAGTGGGTTGACCAGGTGGTCTCCAGATGGGCCTTGCTCGTGGTATGTAAGTGGGCCACCTGGACTTTCACACAGCTCATGAGCTCTGAGATACTAGAGTTCAATGCTGCATTACGTCCACAGACAATAACGGACTATTAGGGTCAGGGAGCCCAGGACGGCCACCTCGGCTTTCACACAGCTCCAGAGCTCTGGGTATCGCTTTCCCAGGTGGGCTCCATAAGACGTTTGCTCATGGTGTCCAAGTGGGCCCCATACAGTTTATTGATGGGGGCATGTGGGATTGCCCATGTAGCCCACCCAAATCCATGTGTGGGCCCCCAGTAGGTCGACCAGGTGGTCTCCAGATGGGCCTTGAATGATATCCAAGTGGACCCCACATGGTTTACTGGTGCAGGCCACGCGGGCTTGCCCATGTGGCCCACCCATACCCATGTGGGCCCAGAGTGGGTTGACTAGGCAGCCCCCAGATGGGCCACGTTCACGGTATGTAGGTGGGCCCCGCATGGATTACTGATGGGGGCCATGTGGGCCCAAACATAAAACCCACCAGTTACAACCCACCTGCTTTCCCATCTGAAACCCACCAGGTTCCCACTCAAGCCATTAGTTCCCACCTGAAACCCATCCGGTCCCCACCCAATACCCGTAGGCCTAAGGTGCCCATCAGAAACCTGTAAGTTGCCCACCTGAAAACCACCGGTTCCTCATCTAAAACCTGCTTCCCATCTGAAACCCACCAGGTTCCCCACCTGCAACCCACGAGGTTCCCACCTGCTTCCCATCTGAAACCCACCAGGTTCCCACCTAAAACCTACCTGTGCTTCCTGTCTGAAACCCACCAGGTTCCCACCTAAAACCTACCTGCTTCCCATCTGAAACCCACCAGGTTCCCACCTAAAACCCACCTGCTTCCCATCTGAAACCCACCAGGTTCCCACCTAAAACCTACCTGCTTCCATCTGAAACCCACCAGGTTCCCACCTAAAACCTACCTGCTTCCATCTGAAACCCACCAGGTTCCCACCTAAAACCTACCTGCTTCCCATCTGAAACCCACCAGGTTCCCACCTAAAACCTACCTGCTTCCCATCTCAGCGAAACCCACCAGTTTACCTGGTGAGACCACCCAGCCGTCTGCCAGTAAGTAACTGATCTGTTTTTCGTTCAAAATCCTCCCTAACTTGTTACGACTTCTCACTGGTTTGCTCCCTGCAGTTCAGCTGACTGATGACAGCGGTGTGCGCACGCTCCACGCCTCGCTTTCCGGCACCTTCCTCCAAATGAAAGAAGAAGGCGAGATGTCGTAAACCAGTGCTTGGAGTTTCGCTGTCAGCGTGAGGCCAGGAGAAATCGGGGAGAGAACTGCCGAACGAACATCTATTGCCTGCTCACCCAGTCCCGGCGTGGGTAAAATCCAAAGAGACAGTCGGAAATTCCTAGACCGTTTTAAAAGTTATTTTGGGTCAAAAATATGATCACAATCATTAAATGAGATCCACATCTACCAATTACAGCCAGAATCCGCAACAAATGGTGATTTTTTTCATATATTTTTGTCTTTGATTGTCAGTTCCGAGTCGGCGCATGTTGCCCTTTGACGTTTGACCTAGTTTCCCAGTAACAACAGTGCCGCTGTTGGCAAGACAATCGTACTCACGACTCAACGTTCTCTGATTGCAATTTTTTCCGTACATTTTCCGTGGTTTTTAATTGCCGTAGCTTGTTTAACGAGGCCGCTTACCTAGCAGCAGTTCGTCGGCTTCGTTCGCCATTTGCAATCCGTGACGCCAAATTGAAACAATTAAAGACAAAAATATATGAAAAAAATCACCTTTGTTGCGGATTTCGGCTGTAATTGGTACATATGGACCTCATTTAATGATTGTGATGATATTTGTGACCCAAAATAACTTTTAAAACTGTCCAGGAATTTCCGACCGTCTCCTTGGATTTTACCCGGCGCCCTCAGCGCACTATTCAGAAACGACGTTCTCTGATTTCACGTCTATCTCGTGTGTAGCGATACCGTGCTGATATTCTTCTGCTTCTTTCATTTTGTGTTCAGCTTCAATGTTATGAGATCTGAAACAGTAGGTTCTGTCAGTGTCACTGCATTCTCATCTGCAGTGGGCAGAGTACTACAAGGTGGGGCTGCCTCCCACACATAGGTAGTCAGAACAAAAACGTGTCAGTTTTAGCCAGTTTTTAAATAGAGTAAAATGACAAACTGTACAGACCATTCCTTTTAAGTATAAGTTTTATTTGTATTGCGCTGTCCCAGCTCCATTGCAAAAATAGCCAAAATGGTCCCTGCAATGTATAACTCTAGATCCAGATCCAGAACATGATGAAGACTCTTCTTTCCTTGAGTCTTACTCTTAGCATCTTCCACTTAAAGCTGATACGTATAGCAGGTTCTTTGCAAAATGTCCGCCCGCACCATGTCGACGAAAAGCGAAGAGGCGCGAGGCCTCTATTGAGAATATTGATCCGTATCGTCAGTAAAAACGTTGGATACGTTTGTTCGCTCGCTGTATTTGTTTAACGCCGAGTCAGTTGTCCCCGGAGAGGTAGTGGGCGGGGACCGAGATCCCGGAAAATGGGGTGTGTGTGGGGGGGGGGGGGGGGGGGGGGGGGGGGGGGGGGGGGGGAACTATAGCCGACCTAACACTACACTACTGTCGCCATCAGACTGAGAATCCGAGCTCAGGAGCTGTGTGTGAAAGTCGAGGTGGCCGTCCTACTACTTGGTTCTTAATGTCCTCGGATGTCAGTAAAGTGGCCGTCCTGGGCTCCCGTCCCTAATAAGCCTACGGTTTCTGTGGACGTAAAGCAACACTCTACCAACATCTGAGAATGATTCTGCATTATGATGCGGCACAGCGGTGAGAGCCATTTTAATGTTTCGGTAAAAAATAAAAAAAAAAAAAAAAAAAAATGTAAGGGGCAAAGTCACAAGACCGTGTTCATAAACCACAACGTTTATCCAAAGTAAATAAAAACAACAGTAACATCACATTGTGTTGACAATTTTCGGTTTTCTCGAAACCTTTCTCAGTGAACTGAGACTGAAGAATGCTGAGCGTCACAAAAACATACGTAAACCCATGCCTTTTAAAGACAAAGGTGAACTGAAACGTGGAATCGAATTCCCGTTGTCCCGGTGGCGCTATACTTACCAGCATGACGGCCTACCGCTAGGCCAAACCGGCTCACAGTTGAACAGTCCTAACGCATTCCAGTTTAAAAACAACGACGTGCTGCATAACGGTTAATGTCAGCCGGTTTGGCCTGGCGGTAAGGCCTAAGGCCAAACTCCAAGCACTAGTTTACGACATCCTTCCTTCAACCACTACCGTATTTAGTTACGCCATAGGGTCCAGAAAACTGTCAGCTATCGAGCAGTTTTTTGTTGGTGCTGAAACAGTTGCAAGTTTGTTACAAACAACTCAAATACAACAAGGAGTGTCATTTATAGCCGCCAACAAAGTTTACACCAGCACAAACAAAACCACAATCGTTTGAATCGAGACGGAACTCTTTTTTGTACCCGGGGTGGATGCGTCTCGTGTTTACATGCGTGCTTGGGCGCTAGGTTGCTGACCGCGTCGCTGGACATCTGCGCGGAGAAAAAGAGTGCCCCTTCAGTGGCGTAACTAAATCTGGCAGAGTTTGGAGGAAGGTGCCGGAAAGCGATGCTCGGAGTGTGGCAAGCAGGAGGACCTCGGTGTGATTCCGTTTCGGCTCTCCTCTCTCTTCAAAAAGTTGTGGTCTGTGGACACTGGCTTGTGACTTCGTCCCTCATAGTGAATGAAACCTTAAAACGGCTCTCATCGCTGCATATATTAATTCTCGGGTCATTCAGGTGGTGACAGGGTAGCGTTTGTCTGTCCCTTCCCCCACCTCCTGGGATCTCGGTCCCCGCCAGTACCTCTTCGGAGACAACTCGGTGTTAAACAAGTTTAACCAACCAAAACAAACAACAAACAGCAAACAAACAACAAACAAACAAAACAACACCAAAACAAGCAAAACAACTAAAAACAACACACACGAAAACAAAGAAACAAAACAAGAAAAAACACACCCTCAAACAAACAAAGAAACAAACAAAAAAGCACAAACTACAAACACACACACTCGCACACACACACACACACACACACACACACACACACACACACACACACACACACACACACACACACACACACACACACAACCGGAAACAACAACGACAACAACAAAAACCAACCAACGAACCAAACAACAACAACAAAAACCCAACAACAAAACAAAACAAAAAACAAAAAAAGCCGGTTAACCATACCCATCTCTGACCCGAATTTACTTTTCCAGTATCGTGGTGACACACTGACCTACAGCGGGTCTTCACAGCACCTTTAATTGAGCGCGAGCGCAGTGGCAGGTGTAACGGAAAAAAACTGTTGATTGTTTGCTGGCCTCCACATTGATTTTCGCTGCACCGTCCTACCGGCTTTAGCTTTACCGTGGTATACCAATCTTGTACACCGGCAGATAACAGCACAATTATTGCCTTCCAGCACGAAGCTCCTGTCGGTGGGTTATTAGCATGATCGCAAAAAACGTGCAGAGCAGACTTTATGTGAGGATGTAATGAAGTTAGGTATAGACGAGATGTGCCAGGTAGCTGGCTGTACAGCTGAATAACTATGGTCCGTTTTATAGTCTAATAATGTGAGCGCTCGAATGTGTTCTGTGTGTGTGTCTTTTTCTGTCTCTGTCTCTCTCTGTGTTCTCTCTGTGTGTCTCCCTGTGTGTGTGTGTGTGTGTGTGTGTGTGTGTGTGTGTGTGTGTGTGTGTGTGTGTGTGTGTGTTGTGTGTGTGTGTGTGTGTGTGTGTGTGTGTGTGTGTGTGTGTGTGTGTGTGTGTGTGTGTGTGTGTGTGTGTGTGTGTTTGTGTGTGTGTGTTGTGCGTGTGTTGTGTTGTGTGTGCGTGCGTGCGCGCGAGCGCGCGCTGTTGGTGGAAGGGAGGGCGGGGGAGGGGAAGGGGGCGGGGGAGACTTTGTGCAAAGGTAAAACGAAACAAACTTTGTGTAAATCAAGTTCAGCACCAATAATGAAATAACATGTGCGCAACACTTCATCACACACACACACACACACACACACACCACACACACACACACACACAAACAAACAAATGGCTGTTGTTTTTAGGCCGTTTTATTAAAAAGCAGCTGGCACATAAAAACATTCTGATCACTTATCTGGCATACACGAAAAAAAAAAAAAAAAGAGAACCAAAATATTTCAACTTGACACCATAAAAAATAAAATAAAAATAAAATAAAATCAGACGATAGTCAAAGATTCGCGGGTGTCAAGTACTCGTTCAGTGAAAGAAATCTCGCTGTTACCCGAGAAAACTTGGAGGGGGGGCGGGAGAGAGAGAGAGAGAGGTGGGGGGGGGGGGGGGGGGGGGGGCTGCGTCATTAAGATATATATATATATATAGGAATGCATGTCACAGTAATGACGTAAAGCTGAAGTTTTATTAATGCAGTGGGAAAAACAAGGACTGTCACTTTGCGTGACAACATACCCCAGGTGAGTGTGTGCCCAGATACTGTAACTCATTAACTTATTGTCAGAATAGTTTCTGTATGTCCACTCTGTCTGTACTAGTTCTGGTTATCAGTAATAGTACATCAATACACCTAGCACGGTCGCTAAACTATCAGTGGTACAGAAAATATAGGATTCACAAGCATTCGATCAAGTTTTGAACAGTTACTGTGACCCTGACCTTGAACACCTTAATATTTTTACAAGACATTCCGGCTTATGAAAATATACCATTAAACTAAGTATGGCCGCAAAAGGTTATGCAATTTAGAAGAAATATTCATATTTTGGTAATATATATGCCCTCACTTTGATCTTGACCTTGAAGAAAGCAACGCATTTTTTCGCATGTCACTCTGCCTTAAGACGATGCTTTACCATATCAAGTTTGGTTATAGAAAGTTCCGTGATTAAGAAGATATCGTTCTGACAAACATTAATTGAAATTTGGAACCATCGTTGTGATCTTGAACTTGAGCAGAGCAATCCAATATTTTCACTAGACATTTTGGCGTGACAATCTACCATCAAACTAAGTTTGCTAACAAAAATCGGCCTGATATAACCGTACTGGTTGACCGGGCGTGAAACATCAAGTTACTTACTTATTGGTTGCCAAAGAATTACCACTTCAGCGGATAGATTAGAAATCGTCCAGTCACAGTGACTTTGACCTTGAAAATAGCAACCCGCTGTTGTTGTTTTTGTTTTAGT